>JACXGK010002694.1:10987-51925 GCA_016801125.1 Novumbra hubbsi | reverse complement strand
GTATTACTGTAAGTGTTCCATCTACAGACTTTGCTTCAAGTAGGTCTTACTTGTGTTTGGAGACTGTTTGAGGTCTTTATCTCAATAAAATATAATGTTCTTGCCAAACAGTTGTTTTCGTGATAATGAATCAATCTGATAATATTTCTCAGCAAATTCATTCTGACACTGGTTGTCACTCTATGCTTTATGGTTTTAACATATTGCAATCACTTCTGCATGTTGCCATTCCACAATAATGATTTCCTAGCTGCAAAATGCCCCATATGATGAAAATTCTAAAGAAAGAAAATGATAAAATACAGCATCGTACAAAGTAGGTAAGAAAGAGGAATACTCTGTTGAACAATTAACAGTGTTTATTAAATTCACAGTGCAAGGAGAGCAAAGATCCCTGCCACCAAAAGAACAGGGAAGTATCTCTGAAGAAATCATAATCACATTTAATATGTACTATTTGCATAATCATCCTTTGTAAACAACATGTGTTGTCCTTCATCCTGTCCTAAGAAATTTACCCAAATGGACAAATTGCCCCTTCTACCCCCAAGGACACCATGGGCAGTCTAAATTACCCTTTCCTGGCCACATTTCTATAGAACCATAAAGAGTTAAACTGATATTATTAACAGATGGTCAAATAGTAGAAGGACTCAGTGAATCCTATGATACCAATCAGACATCAATCATGCGTGTCAAAATTAAAGAAAGATCAGATCTTCTCTCCCAGGTTTATGAACAAATATTTGATGACTCTATTCCCAAGTGAGCTGTAAGTTTCTAATAGCTTGCTATCGACTGGTTCGAGACTACTGAGGTATACTGATATCTATATAGCATAATAATGCCCAAGTAGATCAATTCTATTTATATAGGATGGCACATTTATGATAGATACATTCCAATAATGTTGTGTGGGAAATCTTAAGTACAAGATACAATCCAATAATCTAGACGGGGTACAAGAGGAGAAAGATGCTCATCAAGGTGCTAGTCAACATTGTCTGACCATTAATGTTTACCCATGTAGGGTTAAATATTTTTTTCTACTAGTTGCCCCGCACTGGAATTAAACATGCTACTCTTGGAGTCAACTGTTTGCATAATCAAAGAAAATCTTCAGTTCTGTTATAGCGGACATTGTTACTCCTGGTGGATGGTTTGCATAGAGACAGTATACTGTATGTAGTCATTTTCACCCTCTGGAAAACATCTCAAGTTGATCTGAAGCCTCACAAACACACACACACACACACACACCTGTTTGCATCCATAAACACAATACAGACATCATGATTGTAACAATGTTTTAAAAAAAAAAGTTTAAACCCATGAAAACATTAAACAGATCTAGTACCATCACATTCCATGCTTTGAGTAAACCCATGTAGACATTAAACTGATCTAGTACCATCACAACCCATGCTCTATGTAATCCCATGTATACATTAAACAGATCTAATACCATCACATCCCAAGCTTTGATTAAACCCATGTAGACAAAAAAAAAGTTTAAACCCATGAAAACATTAAACAGATCTAGTACCATCACATCCCATGCTCTGTGTAATCCCATGTATACATTAAACTGTTCTAGTACCATCACATCCCATGCTCTGTGTAAACCCATGTAGACATGGAACAGATCTAGTACCATCACATCCCATGCTTTGAGTAAAGCCATGTAAACTTTAAACAGATCTAGTACCATCACATCCCATGCTCTGAGTAAAATGTATTAATGACGCGGAAAAGACGAATAATAATGAAGGATGAGAGGAAAGAGAAGCACTGATTCATGATTACCTCACCATGCCTGTGGGTGTGTGTGTGCGTGCATACTTGCGTGTACGTGTGTGTAAATGCGTAAGCTACTTTCCTGCCTGAGTGATTGTGGGGTCTGTGTATTTGTTTATCTGGATCTATTTGCTATTCATTGAAACTATGCTAATGGTCCAATGCTTCCCCTTTTTGGCATTCACTAACGGATCTCTCATACAAGCAAATACTACCAACTCTATCCACCTACCCGCGCATATGTCTCTTAGTCCTTCAACCAAGAGCCAAGGATTTGCATCACTTACCCGGACATGGACATGATTGGTGTATGTAACATGTTCTGAAAGAGTCACTGCTGGATATTTTGTTTTGTTAAGTCTACCATTCACGGTTAGTTTATCTGCCATTCTAATTTTTTTTTTTCTTACCCCGAGCTGCATTGTCATGGCAACATAATATGCAGCGCTGCCTCTGCACTACAATGCACTGGGGAGAGAGACCGACCCGTCACAGAAGACATGACTCTCACTCAGGAGTCGTCCTGTTGAGACTTGATTTGGACTTTGTTAAATGTGACACTGACCAGTCTCTCTCGTCCAGACAGCCACACTGGCAGCGCAGATCAAAAACCAACCACTTCTCCAAACCCCTAAACCAAGAAAACCAACCAACAAGCACTTAATAAAACCATGAATCAGTCCAAACTATGTCCACTTGCTCATTTTAACACCAGAGTGACCGGTGAGTCAATCGTCTTCTCTGCCTTTGCATTAGCAATTCATCACCATGACATTTGTGGCTCTGGAAAAGAAACACACAAAATGATCAGTGCAAGGCTGCCTTTAAACACTGGGTTGATGGTCTCTCCTGCGTCACTGCAGGTTGTTAATCAGTATTCGTAAAGAGGATGTGGAGGAGGGATGGGAAACGAGGAATGGCTGAAAAGACTGTTGAAGCATAGTCTCTTGTGGGAATGTTCTACTCCAGAGGTGATTAACTGCTGTTGGTCTAGGAAGCCCAGGAGATATCCAAACACAGCCAGAGGGAGAAGAGGAGGGAGAAGGATAGGAAGAGGGGAAGTTAAAGGAGGAGGATGCAACGCTTGGTTGAGTGTGTGGGAGTGGGAATTGATAATGCGAACAAATATCAAACATATACAATGGGTTTCTTTTTAGACTAAATGAGCACGGCACTGATGGACTACAGGCCATTAATATCCCACGCGGGGTCTGGAATGCCTGCTTTTCTCCTTCCACAAAATGTTCTTCTACACCCTGCTGAAAAATGAAGGCTAGCACTTTATGTAAGCTGCATCATTTAATGTGACAATATGGAGGGCATGGGACTATTTGATTTATGGTACCAGGAAGAGCCAACCTTCCATTTCAAGTCATGCTAGAATATTATTGGGTATAAAACAACAGTAGAGTGCAGTTGATTCAAAAGACCATCTCTGTTTAACCGACTGCAACAAAAAAATATTTTTAAAACAGCTTGTGTAATGCTTGAGTGTAATACAGTGGTTCACCAGCTCGGAAATCCAACTGGTACTTTGAATACATCGATGTGTAAAAGCGCAGCTCCTGACACCGACTCCAGACGCTGGCCTCCAAAAGCGGTGTATGAGAGGGGAGTGGGAGAGGAAGTTCCAGGGTGTTATTCTCAGATTACATTACCCTGCTGTGGTTATAGGGCCTCATGCTGAATGGGGGCTTTTGTTCACAAGAGATTAAATAAATAAGTCCTATGCTAAAATAGCTTTCTTAATGAGATGGCAGGTTTTAATGAGGTCACAAATTGCCTGGCGTTTTGGTTCATGGTTGTCATTATTTTAGTTTTTCAGTGTGTGTTCAATTTGCTTTTATTTTCCTCTGTAGAGTTTGATGTAGAAGAGAGAATGAGGATAATGTCAGACACACACACACACACACACCCATACCGACAAACCCACACAGACACACACACCCACGCACACATACACCCATACCCACACACGCAAACACACACACACACACACACGTACACCCCGGAGTGTTGCAGTAGAATTATATCAGCCATGTGGTCTGTGGGCCAGTGCGCTGGGGCGTGACTTATTGCAGTGTTTATGTGTTTTGTTAAAATATTTATGCTATAATCTTCTTAATAATCCAGTTAACAATAGAAGTAGAATTCCCCCCCCCCCCCACCCCACTCCAAATTTCCAAATAAATGGGCAGTCTTATCACATTCCATAATACACACATGCATGCAATAAAACAATCTCCAGGCTATAGTGGATAATGACATTATGAGAGAAAAAAAGATTTGCAGCCATTGTATGTTCCTCTGAAATGATATCAGCAACCAACACCCCACAACCCCCCCCCCCCCCAATCTGTGTGCCTTTGGCATGGATGTTTGAATTAACATAAACATCACAGAAAATATCTTTAACCTCATTGGAGGTGGGGTTGGCGATAGGGTTCGAGGAGGGGGGGGGGGGTGTTAGAGCACAATAACGCAGTGGCGTGTGAAAAGTGGAGCGGCGAATCATATTTCTCCCAGACACTCAGCTCCGGCTCTTGAATACGGCCATATGGCCCCGATTACACTCATTTATGAAATTCTCTCCACGCTGGATGCTTTAGTCTGCTGCTGCTTCTGTGACGTGTTTGTCCTCTGCACTCAATTACTGGAGCGTTTGTGTGTGTGTTTTTGTGTTTGCGCGCGTGCGTGCGTACGTGCGTGCACGTTTCTTTCTTTAGGTCCTCTTTAAAGGTTACAGAGGAAAACCCGTGTACCATTACCCTGAGGTCATCTGTGATGTTTCTGTGGCTAATACAGATGAAAGAACGGGCCGTTCCCTTTAAACCACTATAGACCGCAAGAAAGAGGCAGTACCAGCTGTAGTTTTGCCACAACAAAAGCCATCCAACAACGGTCCCTGAGATGAAGATTAGTCTGTGAACATCAACAAAATAATGCTTCACACGAGGCCTATATTCAAGACAGGCAATGTGTATGTTTGCATCCCACGGGTGTATGTACAAGCGAACTGTGCGAGGATGTGTCATCCTGGGCTTTTTTTTTTACATTACCCAGGTGTACTATCTGCGTTGTGCGTATGTGTGCGTTTGTGTAGCGTTTGTGCGGGCCTGTGCATGTTTGTGTGTCCGCGCTTGTGTGTCCTGCGCTGATTGTGTGTGCTTCCGCCTGCATACATGTTTGTGTGATCAGACAGTGGCTTGTCAGTGCATGCCCTGGCGTCATTCTCCTGTCGTTTGCCTTCTCCCACTGTCAGCATTATCAAAGTCACTTATCTTGTCCTTAGCACTGGTCCCCCCCCCCCCCACCCGGATGGATTCCTTTTCTGAACACCCGCACATCCTCCATCAACACTCCCCTCCACACAAGTCAACAAGGCATGGACTTAGGGCTGGTTTACATTAAAGGAGAAGGAATACAACTCTATATAGTCTTAACTTAGTTTGCGGAAATCCTTTCCATAGCCTTTGGGTATACACCGGAATGTTCGAGAGGACTGTGATCGTCAAATCGGGAGAAAATCAGGTGACTTGCGTGCGCACTGCTAAGAAACTTCGTACAGTTCCGACACAATTGTCTTCACGCTCGCGTAAAGTCCATGGGTGGCTCGATCGAAAATGTGGCACGTGCTACCTCGAAAGGTGGTGTCTCAAGATATCACAATAGAATCTAGCTCAAGTCTTTTTCAAAATGGAGAGTTGTGGAAAAAAAACCTCAAAGATGTACTTTAGGATCTTAATGCGGAAGTTACCAACTGGTATATATTTGACACAAATCTATATTCATAATCATAAACCACTTGTCATTGTATTTCAGTGTTGGTACATGTCAGTCCTTTAAGGTAAATTACAACTTGGCCAAAAATAACTAATCCAGCTGTAGAAATTTGATAGTTAGGACCTTTATAATATAGGTTTCTCAGGAGATATACAGTAATTACAGGATATTCATACCAGAGGGTGGAGGGGGACCTGTATCAATCATTTTGAACTAATAGACAGATCAATCACAGAGAGGTAGCCGTTCTGTTTGTACTTGCCTAAAATGGTCAAGAAGACATCATGTGGCTGTGTACAAAACTTATTTTCGGTGGGTATACTGAATCTGCCAATGGTATACAAAAAATTCCTATGATACAAATAATTAATGAAATTGGAATATAAATCTGAAGTAAACTCATAATTTACCAAGAGCCATATTGGTGCGTATTCTCCAGACACATTTGTATTTATTTTAATCCATGTTTCACTGGAGACTCACTTTAATCCACATTTCCTTAAGAGGAAGAGAGATCTGCTGGTGTCATCTTGACCTGATAGATCACCTGCACAGATGGAGCGTCTTACGTACTCACCTAAGATTATAATGTAGGTGTTGTAAATGAATATGAGTACAAAATCAAAATGACCTCAGATGTAAGTCGTTCATGTGAGACAAGAGGTCACCAGAGGAGAGGACAGGACATAATAGGGATTTCGAGATTGTTCCATCGCCGACAAGGCCTGTTTCCTCTGGGCTTGTGAGACTCTGCTGCTCTGTTGCACATCACTTCCTGCGCCTCTGTTGCTAGGACCACTGCCAGGCCGGAGGAGAAGATGGTGTGTGTGGAGGGGTTGTTAAAGTTTCCACTGTGTCATCAATATTCTGTTCTGTTCTAACCCTGGATGCCTTAACCTAAGGCTGTCAGGCTAATTTTGCTCTGGCATTAATATTCAGTCTTCAACAACATTCAAAGGGCCACACAAAAAAATTGTTATACTTCATGACAGTGAAAATGTGCAAAAATAGTCAATCCATTGTTTTTGGAATTGTCATTGCTCCCTCACCGATTTGCTTTCATTTGGGGTTTGGAAGCGAGCTGGATAGCCAAGAGAATGTATGAATGTATTCCATTATAATACATACACATTTATGGTATTGTTTCAGTGACATGAATTGTAAACGTTATAATTGACAACTCACTTAAAACTCTATTTCCAACCCTGTTAAAACCCTGTTTTGCAATGATGTGCAAATCATTTATCACAACATTTATTGGAAAATTGTATAAAGACAACATGTTGAAACCATGTTTTGGAAAAGCACTGTGTTGCATTGACTCTTCCTATTACAATACTCTGTAAGCGTTTGGAAACCGAGGTGAACAATGGCTGTGGTTTTGAAAGTGAAATGTTTTCCCATTCTTGCTTGAAATAGGATTTCAGATGCTTAACAGTTCAGGGTCTCCTTTGTTATGTTTTTCATTTCATAATGCACCAAATGTTTTTAGTGAGTTACAGGTCTGGACTGCAGGCAGACCAGTTTAGCCCCTGGACATTTTTACTACAGAGCCATGCTGTTGTAATACATGTAGAATATGGTTTGGCATTGTCTAGCTAAATTAAGGCCTTCCCTTAAAAAATGGTCTAGTTTACAGCATATATTGCCCCAAAACTTGTAAAAATAAATACAAAAGAGAGAGATGAGAGTTTGTTTCTTTATTTAGGTGAAATCAGTTTGATTTCTTTTTTTAAAGCACACCCAAGCGAATAAAAAAAATATAATCCACAAAAGCACAATTTAACTTAGTCCATTAACTTGTCCAGTTGGCACTTAATGTGAACTTAAATATATGGGGCAAATATATAGGGCAAGTGAAAACCAAAATAGAAAGAGGAGTGTGAGGCCCCAGTGCACAACTGAGCAAGACAAATACATTAGAGTGTCTAAAAAAGAAAATATTAAGATGGGCAAAAGAGCACAGGCACTGGTTTGTCTGCCCACAACACATTGAAAAAAAGAAGAACATTTGTCAGACAAAATAAAAGATGCTGGAGGAGAGCGTGACACCATTTGTCAAGCATGGTGGGGGCAATGGAATGGTCTGGGGCTGCTTAAGTGGTAATGGTAAAAAGAGATCTTGAAAAAGGAAGGCTATCACTCCATTTTGGAATGCCTTGCCAATTAAAAATAATAATTTCATGAAATTATTTCATCAAAATAATAATTTCATGTATGCTTTTATGGAAAAAAGGGGAATTTCTACATGTACCAACTTTTGATTGGTAGTCTGTACATGTGTAGCGCTAGACAGATAGACAGGTCGAATGAATTCCAAGCACCGTTAAGTTCTCCAAGATCTTTCAATACAGTGTACCAGATGGTTATTTCAAAGAACAACATCATGTGACTGGTGACGTTCAAAGCTTCGAACGACACAAAATTACACACTTGGAGAGTTCCAACCTGTGCTGTTTTCGGAATGTCTGTATTGAAACTGCGTGCATTAAAGGTTAATGTAGTCCGGTCAATTTGAGGGCTTTCAGTAGGAGTTTGAGACATGCATGCAAATAGAAATTAGAGAGAAGTATTTGAAAGAGCAAGTAAGTCAAAATTGTCATAAGATAGAGCTTGTTATTTGATAGTAGACACAGTAATTTGAGATTTATACAAGAGAATCATTTAGTGTTGGTTAGCTAGTTATTTGAGAGTCATACCAAAGATAAGGTTATTTGAGAAGTAGACAAGATAATTATTAAGGGTGTTGCTTAACTAGATTCTCGGAAAGGGTATTAGGATATTGTATTAGAGAGCAATGGAGAATTATGAATGTGTGAAATTGAAGGCCACACTGTTTGCACAGTTCCCCGTTATGGCCGTCTCTCCTTAACTCACGCTGAGCGGGGCCAGGCTCGTGACAGGACAAAGTTTGTGCGTTTCAGTGGTTAGCCCCACCCCCCTGGGGGACACAGTAATCAAACGGTTGTAACGACAGAAGCCATCATCATTGAAACCATCTGATTATTCCACGTGAGGGGGGTATGTGATAAGTGACCAGAAAGACCTGTTAAAACTACACATTACTTTAAGTAATACAATTTAAAATCAGAAGAACTTTAACTTAAATAGCAGTTGGTTTTGGTGATATATTTGGTTGCCAAGAGTCAGTCAATTGCAAGTCAGAATCAAAAAATGCAGGAACTGTAGGATGGGTATCTCCCAGTCTTATGTCTACAGGGGTTTTTTGAAAATAGTTGGGAGTCTGGTGCAAAAGGCAGTAGCCATCTTCCTTTTTTTTCTCCAAGGCCATATCCTATTAGTGTGGTTTGTTAAGGGCAAACTCCAGACTATTCAACATTATTTATCCTTGGCCAACACAATGAAACAAATAAATCACACATTTACAATCACACATTTGCATTCCATTAGCTCCACCCAAAGCTAGACGTTCAATCTCTTTTCAGATACGTCTTTACAACAAGATAACTGTTACTGCTAACAAACAATTAACAACAGTTTTAACAGGGCGAGGCACAGGAAACATTCCAAAGGCACAATCACATTGCATCCCTCAAATACATTTCACATAGGAATAAATGATAGACAAATACATGAAAATTAAAAGTAAAGGGTTTTCTTTGTGTCTGTTCACTGAAAAACCACAGGGGCTGATATGCTATGTCCAGTCTTATAGGTTATTGCTGCGCTAATTATCTATAATTGGAGCATATAATGCATATATTTATTATAATTACATATAATTAATTTATTTTCTAGAACATGTTGCTTCTTGCCTTGAGATTTTGTTAGATAAAAATGTGTAAAGCACATTAGCTAAAAGCTAAAGATTATACATGGTTTCTGGTATAGGAACAAATCATGTCTGCTACGTCAGCGTAGAAAATATATTCCTCCGGGGTAAAGCCCTGAGGGAACTTAGTAGCATAGTCCACCATGACTGTACAAGATGTACTCGTGGCCCATCCTCCTTAACACCAAATATAAGAGACCCCACCTAGTAGCACAGTAAACCAGAGAGAACTTGATCTCTATTCTTTGTATGACTTTTCCTGAGGTCTGGATCTCCGTGCGGTGCTGTACTGAACTGCCCCGATCCTTGTGGGGAAAATCCACTCCGATGCCTCGTTGAACCCCCCACATGTGCCCTCCTCGGAGGAGGACTCCTGGAAGGCCTGGCGTAGTGGTTGCTCTTTGGAAGAATTTCAGCATGTGTTGCCGAGCAGCCCATCACAACTCAGAACATTGACCCAATCCAGTGAGTGTGAAATAAGACCGGAACAGCCCATCACTACTCAGAACATTGACCCAATCCAGTGAGTGTGAAATAAGACCGGAACAGCCCATCACTACTCAAAACATTGACCCAATCCAGTGAGCGTGAAATAAGACCGGAACAGCCCATCACTACTCAGAACATGACCCGATGCAGTGAGGGTTGAAAAGCCTGGAACAACCCATCACCACTTTCCAATATGCATTTGTTAACAATGCATCCATTACAATGTTTGCCTGTTTGCTAATAAGGTGTCCAGTAGAGGTTGAGACCACCATAGATATTATAACATATCTATGTTTACTAACAACTAGGCGAACTTGCAACAAAATGACACCACTCATTTAAAGTTGTTGGTGTTGCAACTGGTTTTAATACCTGAGATAGTCTGTTGTTTGTGAACGCCGAACAGTATCGAACACTAATGCCCAGCAACCCATCATTACCCGAAGGTGATTGGCTGCACCTGTTCTCTAATGGACAGGTAGAGAGCTGGTTACTTCCCCAGGTGTTGCCCTTTATGTCTGACTCCCCCCGTACTCACATCCCAGGCGAGGCTGTCACCAAACGTCACTGTTAAATGAACCAGCATCCTAACGCAGTCTTTTTCTGAGCAGTCAAACTGTGCTGGCTAAAGATAATGTTGTCTTATCATCATCTCTGGGACTCTGTGTCTGTGAAAAAGTACAGCTTTTGGGTTTTCAATGATGAACGAGGAGTTCCCTCATTAGTTGTTCTGCTCATGCGGACACTGTATTTCATCGCTGTGCAGTAACCCCACAGGGGGCTGTTAGAAAATATAACTGAAATGTATTACATAAAATGCATGTGCCATACAATACAATGGATTGGGCTTCAATCATTTAGCATTTTTCTGTAACATAATATGAAATATGAAATATTTGTCATTCTAACATGTATGTTATTTTAACATTAGGTGTTATTTGCACCTTATAAGGACCACAGACTAATCATTCCAACAACCGGACAGTTTTAATTTTGAGAACACACTGTATTTCTGTCCCCACAATTATGTTTTTAACGTCTAACACAATCTCATTAAATATTCTGTGGGAGAAATACGGGTGATGTATTTTTCCACACCAGAAGAAACATTGTATAACCCTCAGCACGCCTGGACAGTTCTCGTGTTATGAGATTGTATGTCTTATGCCAACATAACCGGTTGGGCTTTGCTGGGATGTTTGTCTTTGACTGGAACAGTATCATCTCTATCTGTTTATCTTTACCGTCTGTAATGGATATGAATCACAGAAAATCCCCGCCGCCCATCTCTCTGTGTTTATCAGCACTCTGCTCCTCTTTAATTTGCCTCCACATCTTTGCTTTCATTCAGTCCATCCGACTACAGCTGTTCGTCTTCAAGCCCCCTTGTTTGGTCTCCTACTATGGAGAAAAGCCCCGTCCAGTGCATCTTGACCGCCCTATGCGTGCAGACAAGTGTGTGATCCTTTTCAGTGTGTTTGGAGTATGTAGCTCACCTGCATTTCCTCGGCTTCCTACAAAGGACTTAGCCAAGGGAAGCAGCTCAAAACCGTCCTGATGACCTGCCTATATTCTATAATTATTTTTGCATTTCTTCGCAAATATTCTCACCTGATTCGTCAAGAGATGGATTACCCTTCATGGTGACTGATGAGGATCTCTTCGGCTGGATGGTGCAGTGGAGAATTGCCAAGAAACTCCATCAGCCTTTACAGTACATGAACAACTCCAGCCAGCTCGTCCCACAATAATCCATCACTTCCACTGCAAGTAGTACAGCCCTCCCGGGTCTCCTCAGGTTGACCTCATTCAAACTCTCTATTAGTGGCCCGTTGATGTGGGAGTCAAAGGCGTCAGGTCAGTCTTACAAATGAATGGCAGTGACACCCCCATTGTTGTCTGTGATGATAATTGATGTAGCAGGGACGTGGCGTTTGGCCCTAGAACCAGATACATGTTGATGATAGTGTAGTGAGTGTTGTTATGTGAGCCACCAAACATTTTTCATCAGGTAGGATAATGATATTGGACTAACGTGTAGGACTTTGGTATTTTAAGGGCAACAACTAGAGTTCATTAATCTGATCCAATGTACAATTCTACAACATTAAGTTGTCTTTTCTAATTGATGATAAGTGGGCTATTTCCTATTGAAGAAGGTTGACTGAAACAATATTTTTTGTTGTACATTGTATACGGTTCCTGTTTCACTAAACCTTCCTCAACTGGAAGTGACCCACCTGTTATCAATAGGAAGGCTACATCCTATTATCAATAGGTGGGCTACATCATGTCCTTAATAGGTGGGCTACATCCTATTATCAATAGGTGGGCTACATCATGTTCTTAATAGGTGGGCTACATCCTATTATCAATAGGTGGGCTACTTCATGTTCTTATTAGGTTGGCTACATCCTATTATCAATAGGTGGGCTACATCATGTTCCTAATAGGTGGGCTACATCCCATCATCAATAGGTGGGCTACATCATGTTATTAAAAGGTGGGCTACATCATATTATCAATAGGTGGGCTACATCCAATTATCAATGAGTGGGCTTCATCCTGTTTTCAATAATTGGGCTACATAGTGTTATCAATAGATGGGCTACATCGTGTTATCAATAAATGGGCTACATCTTGTTATCAATAGGTTGGGTACATTCTGTTATCAATAGGTGGGCAACATCATGTTATTAATTGGTGGGCCACATCCTGATATCAATAGATGGGCTACATCATGTTATTAATAGGTGGGCTTCATCATATTATCAATAAGCGGGCTACATCCTGATATCAATAGGTGGGCTACATCCTGTTATCAATAATTGGGCTACATCGTGTTATCAATAGGTATGCTACATCCTGATATCAATAGGTTGGCTACATCCTGTTATCAATAGGTGGGCTGCATCCTGTTATCAATAGGTGGGCTTCATCCTGTTATCAATAATTGGGCTACATCATGTTATCAATAGGTGGGCTACATCCTGTTATCAATAGGTGGGCTACATCTTGTTATCAATAGGTGGGCTACATCCTGTTATCAATAGGTGGGCTACATCCTGTTATCAATAGGTGGGCTTCATCATATTATCAATAAGTGGGCTACATCCTGATATCAATAGGTGGGCTACATCCTGTTATCAATAGGTGGGCTACAACTGGTTATTAATAGGTGGGCTACATCCTGTTATCAATAGGTGGGCTAAATCTTGATATCAATAGGTGGGCTACATCCTGTTATCAATAGGTGGGCTACAACTGGTTATTAATAGGCGGGCTACATACTGTTATCAATAGGTGGGCTTTATCATATTATCAATAAGTGGGCTTCATCCTGTTATCAATAATTGGGCTACATAGTGTTATCAATAGATGTGCTACATCCTGTTATCAATAGGTGGGCTATGCTCCACGAAGTATGAAATATTTAGGCTACCCTGCATAGACAGCACAGTGCAATATCAAAAAGCACTCACATCTGCTCGATCAGCATTTTTCTCTAAACAGATTTAGGTGAACAAAAATAATCCAAAATGTATCTTTAATGTAGTTGTATAGTTAATGAAAAAGCAATGCTCAACAGTGGGTCTTCACTCACTTCATCACCCTTAAAAAATAAATAACTGACTCCTCCCTAAATAGGTATAGTCAACAAAATCGTACTTGTCCTAAGAATGCACCAAACTTTCCTGATCTGTTATCAATGGGGAAACTTGGATTTTGTTTAAAATCCGGCATTGCTTGAAATGTTCACAATATCAGTAATCGGTTCTAAACCCACAAATTGTCAACTAGACCCGATTCCAACAAAACTACTTAAGGAGCTAATTCCTTTGCTAGGTCAGCCATTGATAAACATAATTAATTGCTAACTATCCTCCGGATGTGTACTACACTCACATAAGATATATTAAACAATTGTAGGCTAGCTAGCTAGCTATCTAATGGGACATATCGTTTTGTTTGTATTTGGGAGATCGGTCAGCGTACCGGAATATTATCTGTGTTAACTTACTGCCAGTACTGGACACCGGATACAGCTGGTGCAATTGCAACCACACTTAACAATGACCACAGAAATGTTAGCTTTTCTAGTTTGTTCTTATTTCTTCTTACATTGTGTGCAAATCTTTGCCTTTTTGCCAAGTAACAAAGGTAAAAACATTAATCATATCTACCAGTGAATGTGTTAATGTTATTGTTTGTTGGTGTGTTATTTAAGCAAGATCAACACACATGTTTTAATTTGTTTACTTATAAGGTGTGTTGTAGTACCTGTACTGGCACCAAGAAAACAAAATGCTAAATAGGATTTTACTGCATTGACTAGCACAGAAAATCTCATGGGCATAATCAACAATAGTATTTCTAAATCTTTATAATTGCCATTTTCTTAAACGCTGTTTATGTTTCCTGTGAATTCTGAAACATGTTCTGTTTTATGAATAGACCAATACATAGGAAGCGTTTTGAGGAGATTAGTAATTAGTACATTCAATAGTCATGAAATTCCACTTTATGTCAAGTGTTAGATTTGCACCACACCAAGTCCTTTGGTTTAAGCCAAAACAGGCCTTTGTTGTTCTTTCTGTAACCTTTTGCAACATTGGAGCTGAGTCACATGCTTTTGGTATTAATATTACTCAAATAACTGTTTTTTAATGAGCAAGCTTTCTAACAAGTCCTTTATGAAATTGACATTGACTGTATTGATGTGATTACAAATGCCAAATATTCACTAGAATATTTGATTGGTGTTTTCACACTTATAGCAGATACAAATAAAAATAATAATGTATTCAACTAGAGTTGAATACATCTCTACTGCTTTTTATTGTAGAAAATAATAGGCATGCATCATATAGTGTAATAAGAAATTGGTCTAATCCATGGTTTTATTTTAAATTTCTAATGCTATTCATGAAAGAACTGAGGTATGTGGAAATGCTAAAATAGAACCTTAAGATAGGAATGACAGACTTTTAAGAAACTGAGGTACATCAAATTCAATGAACAGTTTCCAATTCTAATGAATACCAAGGCAATTAAAAAAAAATAGAACAATGCCTCAAATGCATGGTCTCAACAGATGGTGTATGTATCTGTTACAGAAACAAATGCAGTTGTCGATGCCTAGAATAGAAATTTCATTGTGGACTGACTGCAATGCCTATCCAGTGTGAAAGAAAAATACGGAACATTGTAAAAAACATACCAACAAAGAAATTAGGAAGAAAAACTCTCATGTTAAGTGTGAAATATGTAATTGATTATTTGTTATAGTAATTAGGAATTTCTATTTGGTGTCTTCTGTTTGTTATTACCCGCTGTTTATTACCTTTTGTTTATCATTTTCTTCATACGCATATCGTAGTTTTTCTTTTCAATAAATCAACATATACGCCAAAATGTCTGCACTTGGTTCCTCGTCTACCCACCGCTGTGATAACTGCCTTGAGCTTGCTTTTTCAGTCAAGGACTAGGCTTCATCTATATCCATGAAACTAAGAAGAAAACCACTGTAGATGTTAACTTGATACAGGCCTGCTGGTTAGTGCAGAACCGCTTATCTCTGAAGTTTTAACAAATATATTTAACCAAACATTAAGTCCTCCGGTCATCCCATAGGTTTGGAAAACCACCATTGTTCTCCCACTGCATAAGGGATGGAATTCTTGTGACTTTTAGCCTATTTGTACATAATCCTGGCTTGCCAAAATTCTACAGTCAGTTACATTTTAAACCAATATCAATCTGGATTTAGACCTGGGTGGTGGAAAATATATATATTTAATTTAAATTTTATTTATTTATATATAAATAAAGGCCTTGTATTAGTAATGGATATGTGTTGCCATGTTTTCTCATCTGTTGAAGGCATTCAATACAGTTGATCATTCAGTGTTACTGGATTGGGCCCTGTCAAAATTATCTCAGAAATCAAACATAAGCTTTTGTAGGTGGGGATTTTATCTGAATTTCTTGTAGTTCGCGAGTCCCACAGGGTTGGATTTGGGGATTTGTTTTGTTTAATCTGTTCATTATTGTTATCTATAACAGTGGGATATATTGGAATTTTTTACTTTCTTGCTTTCTATTCTCATCTCAACATAGATATACACTTGTGCAAGCAACGTTTATGTCATGGCTAGACTATAGTAATGTGCTATAAATGTATGCCTCAGTGTCTAAACTGAAACCTCTGGATGCAATCTACCATGCAGCCTTGGGTTTTGTCATTTTCTTTTATATTCTAAAGCTGGCTGGGACATATTGACCTCTAGAACTGACAGAAGATAGTTGATATTTGTACACAAGCCTACCGTACATCAGACATTAGTTGGAAAATCAATAATATTCTCTTTCTCACAAGATCCGGCTAACACAATAACACAAGTCTATTCATAGTTGGAGAGAACTTCTTTAGAGTATAATACCCATCACTCATTGGTTTACAATGAGTATTGAATTCTTTGTAACTTTTAGATATTTTAAATATAAAGTAATACACTTGAGAAGATGCAGTCAGGAAAGATAAGGAGAGAGCAGTTGTCTGTGGACACCACCTGCAAAAGCATTCCTGTTTTGGTTTGTCTTGCTGTTACCTTTCCTGTACAACTGTTGTCACTGAAATTGATTCACAAGCTTATTTTTTTTAACTGGACAGGTTGATATCCCTGTAGTTCATTGACCTGGTGTTATTCTGTGATGATTACGTATTCCCCTATTTTTGAGCTGTGTATATATATATATGTGATACTATATATGCTATACTATATATATATATATATATATATATATATATATAGTATAGCCTATACATATACCATATAGGCTATATGTATTTTTAACAACACTTAGTGACAAATTGTATTTGTTTTCCTGCTTACCGTCGCCTTGTTAAATACACTAGAGCAAAAGTTCCAGAGGGCAATTACCTCCTGCTTTATCATCCCGTGTGTTTTCAAGATTCAGAGCAGGAAACAAGGAGAGGATGCGTGGAGTCAGTAATTGAGATCTTCTCGTGCTACATCGCAGCGCTAACAGAATGAGTAGTTTACCCGGTTGGAAAGGATGAATAAATTCGTTGTGCGTCATCTCGTGTATATTTACGGTAGAGGGGGGGGCTACTGAAACGTGGCTGGCTGAATTTATGTCAATTTTGTTTGCTGCTCGCTCCGCTCTGTACAGCCCTAAGCATAGCCAACCGGACAGGACAGAAGACACCGCCACCAGTTCTCTTTGGAATCATCACTGCGCATTTGTGGCAAATATAACCGCACAGTCAGAGGGTATCCCCCACGATTCAAATGGATTATTGTCAGGTTGCCTAGACTGCACTTATCACCAATTCAGTTCGGTAGTTGTGGCTGCTACCCATCCAGCCTGAAGGTCACAAGCGGAGCGTTGAATTTAGGCTGGAGAGACCACGGACTCGCAGAACAGCAACCTCCCTGTCCGCCGCGCCCCTTCAGGACCTGCTCCAGGTAAATGTTTTGGAGCTTTACATCGATTAACATTGAGTACATTGATTCTGTTGAACAGTTTTTGTTGGCGTTGCTTATAGTAAGTTGCATAGCTTTTTCTGCGTTATTGTTGTTGCTATATTGTCTTCTAAAGCTTTTGTCTAAAATATTACACTGAACAGCAATGCAATAAGAAATAATTTCAGCTTGTTTTAATCATTCGTATGCATTTTGAATAAGTATACTTAGGAAAGTAGGCTGTGCTGGTAATGTATTAATCATTTTATTTGTAGTAATCATTTTCATCGGAAATCTCATATTGGCAAACTGCATAAAGCGACAACAACCTACGTGATGTTACATGTGACACAACTTATTCATTTTCCACAATTAGCATAGTCATGATAATTGTGATTATATTGTTATAAATCATTAACTGGCCTAGCCTATGGAATTGCTACTTTACAGGTGAGGATAGTTTTCTTCTCTGGATTGAATTTAATATTGCATTTTAGGTGGATATTTATATCAATAAAACAATTTAATCATTATGGACTTGTAATACGCTAGGCCTAATTTAGTCCGATTTGTTATTCATATAAAATACACATCATGTGGAGGAATATTACTAAATGTTGTTACGTAAACATATTCTACTTAATGAAATAGCATAGCATAGCATTCTGCATATGAGTCTGGGAATTGTATTGCACCTTGTAAGACACCTCGCCTCCTAAGACAATTTATGTGAAATAGTAGCAAACTTTGGTTGTATTTTTCTGTAGGGGATTTACGAGCATGTTTCTCCCCGCCGTGTCTGCTCTTATCTTGGTAGTCATAAAGAGCTCTTACGGAGCAGATAATACATTAGTTGGATAAGTCTGTTCAACAGAATGCAACATCTTGGAAAGGAGTGATGTCCACTTAGATGTTTCTTCTGCGTAGTTTGGTTAAAAGCTTGCACATCGTTCCATAGACTCAGATGAAATAAAAATTTAACAAAACTCATGCATGCTTAAAAATCTCAGTTAAGGCATGCGTTTAACCGCTATGGACTCTACTTATAATTAATGTAATGTGTCCAACGCTATCAACAAACTTGTTAAACATCTTTTCCACCCAGGTAGTGCCACTTCAATTGCTCAATGATGTGGGCTCAGTTTTGTCACCTTGTAATTATTTGAATGAATGCATTTGAGTGG
Source organism: Novumbra hubbsi (assembly GCA_016801125.1). NCBI lineage: Eukaryota > Metazoa > Chordata > Actinopteri > Esociformes > Umbridae > Novumbra > Novumbra hubbsi. The sequence continues at coordinate 33,389 of JACXGK010002694.1, read as the reverse complement.
GAGTATTTGGGGATGTAGCTTTTTTTTATATAGATAATTAAGATAGATAGTAAGAAGCCAATTCCATAGTTGAGACTGTGCGTGTGCTTCTGGTGCCTTTGATGGAGGGGGTAGGCAGCCTAAATAAACTGTCAGATGTGGTTACCATGACAATGACCATGTATTTTATGGGAAATTGAAACCATGCAGTAGCTCTCTGAGAGAGTATAAGCCATGGAGACACAAGATAACATGTAATACACTGGACGTATCAAAGGGCATCCTATGCAAGGTTTCAGGGTGGGTTGTCTCACACAGCTGTCTGTTGTAACCCCCCCCCAACTTAGAGGGTGGGTTTGTCATCATAGCTGAGCTCCTGCTGAGAGTGATTGTTGGTATGTCTTGAGCGATGCAGAGACATTATTATAATACACTGTTTACTGTGCTGCCTATGTGTGTATGTGTGTGTGTGTATGTGTGTGTGTGTGCATGAGTGTCGGTGTGCGCTTGTCATCACTGAACAGCACCGAGACAAAGACCACTTTTTCACAGGCTGCCACACACTGAATCCTTTTTCGCCAAATCGAGGCACCAGTTGCCCGACACAAATTGCATCCTACTTGTGATGTCCTCGAGGGGCCATCGGTTTATTGTTCTGCTCTAAAGAAGTGTGAACATTTAAGTTGCACAGGACAGTGGATGTGCAGTAACGCAAGTGTAGCCTATAGCTTCACCCACATCCCATTAACCCAGGACGTTATTAGCATGGCATGGCCCTCATGAATCATCTCTTTCTGTGTTTGGGGGGACTGTGGCTCGGCCTACATTCACTCTCATTCAGGTTTCTCAACACCTGTGAACAGGTTCCCTGAATTCCTTTTTTGTAGCAGCGTAACATGGAGTGGTTTATCAGTGTTGGTTGTGTGTTAGAGTTTGACAAGTTAGTGGTTGACAGAGATGTTGATTGGATTTGACAGTGACATGTTATACATGTTTCCATCTGTCTGCTCCACACGCAGCCACTCTTGCTGTATTTGATAACATTCAACTGCAGGACCCTGCGCTATTTTGGATGACCGATGAAGAGACGTAAATGACTTCAGAAATGGCCCTTGTTGCCAATTATTTTGATCTCAGATGTGTGCATTTATACATATTTTTTGCAGGTTTATCTAGTGGCTTTGTACTTATTGGAAGTACAATTAAATTATTTTAGAGCAACAAACGTTTTTTAAAAGATTTATAGAATTGTCCAGATTAAACACTTTAGGTTTGTACCTATGTTTGGTTACATATTGGGCACATAGTAACTGCCAGAAATATGAAACCCATTGACCCAACCAGATGCTGGATATCTTCTAAGTTAATGCTTTGCCTGGCCTATGATACTTTAATGTTCGTTTGTTTTGGTGTCTTTTAGATATTAGTCTTCTGCTAATGAAAGACATGTTTATTTGGATTTAAATCTGGAGATTAATTTGGCCAGTTAAGAGCTTTGCTCTTCATTTTTGGCTTTGAAAACTCCCTAGTTGATCTGGTATGGTGTGTTAGGTCATTGTCTTGCTTCATTGAAGTGCTATCCAATGAGAATTTGCTTGTACCATATAAGACAAAATGTTTGTGTTCACTTTATTATTCATTCACTGCTGCTCTCTGCTGTTACATCATAAACTAAAATAAGTGAACCAGCTCTAGTGCCGGTTATACATGTTTATAACATAACACCACCTACAATGTATTTGGTCTTGGTAGATAATGTGTTTTATTCCCCACACACTAAGTGCAGTTTACTGTTGCACATGCATCAAAGAGGAGCATCAACGTCCTGCACCCAAAGTTTAGAGTATCAGACCTTGGACTGAGGTCAGAGATGTACATATTTGTGTTGAACTGTCAGTGAGTGCTTGTGACAGTGACATACAGAAGGTAGCCATCATCTAAGCGATAGCCGAAAGTAAGAGGCAAGCTAGCTGTCAACTTGATAGCTACAGTCGGCAACCATAGATTAGCCTCATGCTGGAAACATTAAAGATTTGGCTGCAAGACCTTTTCATATTTTGCCGTCAAAATAAAACGTCTGCTGTGTGTCTTGTGTGTATTGTGTACATTTTCAAAGGAAAATCTGTGTGCGAAAAATAAAAAGGAAAGAGTATTTATAAGGTGAAGCACACTGAGAAATGGGTTAAGTAAGTTAATGTAGAGAACTTGTAATATATCAAAATATATATTTTGTTGTGATGGTTTTTAGTTTGCTTGTGCTCATTAGCTTTGGAGAGGGATTGTGTTATTAAACAAATAACCTTATATTTTCCATTCCTCCACTGTAATGTACAAGGGATACCTTATGCGGAAAAACTATTTGGTGCCGCAGTGAATTTAGTCCTTAAAATACCATAAATTCACTGGAGAGTTGGTAAAGTTACGAATATAATGTGAAATAATGGGGCTCTGTGTGCTATATCCAGCAAAGCTATCTCTTTAACCCCCAATGCAACAAACGTTACTGTAAATGGAATTCATATTGCCTCATTAGTTAGTAGCTAGTGGCTTTTATTAGGAGTCTGGGAGGCGATTCATGAACAGTTTTAGAGAATGGTTAATTGAGAGTGAGTTCTTAGATTATTATTAGGGAATGATATCAAGACAGTATTTTCAAATAACAGCATAAAGTTGACAAGCAAGAGAGTGGTGTACAGGGAGGAAGTTTTAGCATTTCGTGCATCAAGCCTTTTGTTGTGTTGTTGATGTAGGCCCTGTAGCTGAAACATTTGGTCAAGCGAGCAACTGAAGTAGCTACAGTTCCTGCATTATGACTGCAGTACAGCAAATACACCTAACTCATCAAAATATGTATATGAACAATATAGAATATTTTTGAGTGAGTATCTGTGTCCAAACCTTTGGCTGGTACTGTACATAAATATACAGAGACCTTAGTCTAAAAATCTAAAACAGTTCTTTTTCTTTAATGCTTTGGCGAACAACTTGGTGTTCTGCCCGATGTGTAGGCCATTTTGATCGGAATTATTGAACAAAATATATTATATAAAAAAACATAAGCATCACAGGTGGGCTCTGCCCTTAACATTCTAAAGGGGCAGGACATCATTTTGGTAAGGTCTTCTGCAGATGGTAGTGGTTGAAACATCTACACCTGGGGTGCCCAAACCTTTTCATATGAAGGACCAAAAATCAAAGTTGACTGAAGGCTGTGGGCCGAAAGTAACGTAATTATAAGTAACAGCATTATAAACTGTATTATATTATATGGTGTGGAGACGTCTTTTGCATTTCTAAATTAAACCAATAAGTATACAAATAACCAGAATCAAATGCAGAGAATATATACCTCAAATACAAACACCGTTTTTGGACAACGGAGTGACAAAGCTATCGTGATTATGAGGTCACTAAAGACATAAAAAAACATTAAAAAAGAGTTTCCTTTTTAATTAGTTACACCAGTGGAAAGATGTGAAAAGTACATTTTACTGCACTTCACATAGAAGACTTGGAAATAATTTGCTCAATTTGAACATGGCATGGAACTTGGCACGTGATGCCTGAAGATCACTGCCAGATCCCTAAAAAATTACATCCAGCAGGCTATTGGTGTGCCAGAGAACACATTAATTGGTGCCCTGTTCTCTTCACAGATGAGAGCATGTTCAAATTGAGCACATTTGACAGATATGAAAAGTCTGGAGACGCGGTGGTGAACGTAATGCTGACTGCAACATCATCCAGCATGACCAGTTTGGCGGTGGGTCACTGATGGTCTGGGGAGGTATATCCTCAATGTGCTAGCCAACGGTACCCTGTCTTCTGTTAGATACTTGAATTAAATCCTCAGACCCATTGTCAGACCTAACACTGGTGCAGATGTATCTGGGTTCCTCCTGGTTCAGGACAATACCTCACCTCCTGTGGCCAGAGTGTTTAGGCAGTTCCTGGATGACGAAGGCACTGTTGCCATTGATTGGCCCTCATATTCCCGAAGTGGAGCCACAGGCTGTCCTGAAGCTCACTGTTGCCCAGACCCAGGTTTGGGAGGAGATCCCCCAGGACACCATCCACTGTCTCACCAGGAGCATGCCTAGACTTTGTCTGGAGTCCATACAGGCATGTGAGGGCCATATACACTACTGAGATGCTTTGAAGAAATTGACCCAAGTTGGAACAGCCTTTTAATTGATTACTGAGATTTTTAGTGATTTTTATTTCCACTGACCTTTACATAATTTTGTTTTTATCCAATTACACAATGAAAGATTTTGATCTTTGATTAATTTCATTTATTGAAAACCGATGTATGATTTAAGAATTTGTTTCAGTGGTGTGTTTTATGCAAATACAGTGCATCTGGAAAGTATTCACAGCGCCTCAATCTTTCTACACACAATACTCCATAATAATAACGTGAAAAATCTTTTTTATAACTTTTTTGCAAATCTTAAAACATAAAAAAACTAAGAAATCACATGTACATAAGTATTCATATTCATTGCCATGACACTCAAATTCAGCTCAGGTGTATCCTGTTTCCACTGATCATTCTTGAGATGTTTCTACAACTTGATTGGAGTCCACCTGTGGTATACTCAGTTGATTCAACATGATTTGGAAGGCACACACCTGTCTATATAAGGTCGCACAGTTGACAGTGCATGTCAGAGCACAAACCAAGCCATGAAGTCCAAGGAATTGACTATAGATTTCCAAGGAAGGATTGTATCAAGGCACAGATCTGGGCAAGGGTGCAGAAAAATGTCTGCAGCGTTGAAGGTCCCAATGAGCACAGTGGCCTCCATCATTCGTAATGGAAGACGTTTATAACCACCAACACTCTTCCTAGAGTTGGCCGCCCAAGCCAAACTGAGTGATTGGGATAGAAGGGCCTTATTCAGGGAGGTGGCCAAGAACCCGATGGTCACTTTGTCAGAGCTCCAGCGTTGCTCTGTGAAAAAAGGAGAACCTTCCGGAAGGACAATCATCTCTGCAGCACTCCAACACTATTTGGTAGTGTGGCCTGATAGAAGCCACTCCTCAGTAAAAGGCACACGGCAGCCCTTCTGGAGTTTGCCAAAAGGCACCTGAAGGGCTCTCTTTTTATTTGGTCTGATGAAACTAAGATTAAACTATTTGGCCTGAATGCCAAGCGCCATGTCTGGAGGTATCCAGGCACCGCTCATCACCTGGCCAAAACCATCCTTACAGTAAAGGATGGTGGTGGCACCATCATGCTGATAGGATGTTTTTCAGCGGCAGGAACTGGGAGACTAGTCAATCTTGTGGGAAAGATGAATGCAGCAATGTACAGAGACATCCTTGATGGAAACCTGTACCAGAGCGCTATGGACCTCACACTGGGGCGAAGGTTCGTCTTCTAACAGGACAAACGACCCTAAGCACACAGCCAAGATAACAAAGGAGTGGCCCAGCCAGAGCCCAGACCTGAACCCGATTGAACATCTCTGGAGAGATCTGAAAATGGCTGTGCACTGACACTCCCCATCTAACCTGATGGAGCTTGAGAGGTCCTGCAACGAATAATCTGAGAAACTGACCAAAGATATATGTGCCAAACTTGTAGCATCATACTCAAAAAGACTTGAGGTTGTAATTGCTGCCAAAGGTGCTTCAGTAAAGTATTGAGCAAAGGCTATGTATACTTATGTACATGTTTATATTTTCATTCTCATTTTTTGCAAATCTATTAAAAATGTGTAACAAACTTTTTACTTTGTCATTATTTTGATGAACAAATTAATTAAAACAATTTTGAAATAAGGCAAAATTTGGAAAAAGTAAAGTGAATGCTTTTTTTTTTTTTTAAACATACAACCCAAAAAAAGACTGTAGTGCAACTTTCAGTACTTTTGGACAGTATTGTTTATCATTGATCATTTATCATGTATGTACAGAGAGACAGTTTAACAAGTTAAAACATAAAACACTGGCATATTACTACTTTTGTCGAAACCGATTTCTGTGCAGCATGTTTACGATCTGGGTTTGCTGTGATGTGGCACAAGAATTGCAATGATTGTGTAAAGTTACTGTAGGGCCATGCATCCATGCATTCTGTTTGCACAAGGCTTTACATATTGAACACACAGAGTGACAGCGTTTTTATTTTTTCCACAATGAAAAAATGCATCCCCATCCAATCCATTTATCCTAATAGTGATGTTGTCTGTGCACTTTAGTTAAAGCTGCCTGCTGTGAGATTTTTTGTGATGTTTTATCGCACTCTATTTCTTGTTGTTTGTATCTATATTTTACTGGTTCATTAAGCACACTGTGGAATTATAGATACATTATATTAAAATGAATATTATAATATTTCATTTTTTATATAGAGCAAATCGTTTTAAATTAAACAACGACAGTGCTGTAGTAAATGTCTTTTTATTTCTGATTAAGCATTTAATTGAATATTAATTAATCTTCAAAGTTAGTTGTTAATTGCAGCCCTACAATGTTATAATATATTTTTTTGTATTGCTACAAAAATGCAGAAAATACATTTATTTTGTGTCTGGGCATTCTATAATATGCAGGACAATTAATATGAACCCAAATTGAATCACACCACATTACAGTCAGTGTGTGTTTAGGGTACAGCCTGGTTGCTTCAACTGAAGTTCTGCACACACATACACACACATAATAAATCGGGTTCTGGGAGATTACAGGAGTAATGGGAAAGCACATCTGTGCTGTCCTCCTACTCCACTGCAACCATCCATGTTTATACCCATGGTCTGTTAGCAGAGATGGTGGTGTGTGTGTGTGCTAGCTGACAGAGATGACCTGCATGGTGTCTCTCCCCCTCAGAGAGGATTGTGTGCGAGTGTGTGTGGTTGGTGTGCTGCAGTGGGTTTAATAGTGTTCTCTATGATCGATATGCTCCTGTCTCACTGTGAAATGAGTCAGAAAGGGCAGTATGGAGCTAGACTGCTGCTGTTGCTATGTTGGGGGGGGTGAAACAATGTGTTTTCCATCCATGCCACTGTGTAGAGGCGTTGGGCTCCTGTCGAGGCTTGTGGATGCTTTTTCATGTGCCTTATCTGAGTAATTTGTTTGTGCGGGCATCCATGCATATTGGGATGAGAGAAGGTTCCTAGTCTTGCTTTTTTAGTAAGGTCTTTGTATATTTATGTACACTACCAGCCAAAGGTTTGGCTTTTTCCACGTTGGAGAATAATGGTGAAAACATCTAAACATGAAAGTAACAATGTGTAATCATGTTGTAACTAAGATGTGGTTCAAAATACAAATATGTTTAGATTAACCAAGATTTTTGAAGGAGGTCCCACATATGCTGAGCACTTGTTGGCTGCCTTTCCTTCATTTTGCTATCCCACTCATCCCAAATCATCTCAATTGAGTTGAGTTTGGGTGATTGTGGCCCTTACACAGCCTGGAGGTGGGTATTAGGTCATTGTCCTTTGGAAAAACAAATGATAGTCCCGCTTAGCGCAAATCACATGGGATAGCGTATCACTGCAGGATGCTGTGGTAGCTATGAAGGTTGAGTGTGCCATGAATTATAAATAAATTCAGTGCCATCAGCAAAGCATCCCCCACACCAATACACCTCCTACAGATGTGGAGATCATCCTTTCTCCCACTCTGCATCTCACAAAGACACAGCAAGTCTCTTCTTACTGATATCCGTCAGTTGTGTTTTTGCATCAATTCCAACATAATGATCTGATTTACACAGTCCCTTGTCACAGTCTGAACAATTGACGTTGACGAATGTTACTTGAACACTCCAATCGGAGGTACTGTTAATTGCTCCAATCTAAGGTACCGTTAATTGCAGATTTCTGAGGCTGGTAATGCTAATTCATTTATCCTCTGCAGCCGAGGTACTCAGTGTTTTCCTTTCCCATGGTGGTCCTTATGAGAGACAGTTTTTTCATAGTGCTTGATGATTTTTGCAACTGCACTTGAAGAAAGTTTCAACATTCTTATAAAATTGACTGGCCGTCATATTTTAAAGTAATGATTTTCTCTTTGCTTATTTGAGCTGTTTCTACCATACTAAGAACTACTACACTACAGACATCATGATGGTCTTCTAGAAACCCACCCTAACATGGTAAGAAATTGCGCAAATAAACAAGGCTAAACGTGTGCTAACAAGGCACACGTTAAATGAAATGCACTGACTACCTCATGAAACTGAGATAAGGCCAAAGCTGTCCTCAAGGCCAGTGGTTGCTACTTGAAATAATCTAAAAGATACATATGTTTAGTTTTGTTTAACCCTTTTTTTATTCTTCATTATTCTACGTGGAAAAAAAGGAAATCTATCCTTGATTGAGTAGGTGTATCCAAACTTTTGACTGGTACTGTATGTGTGTACATGTTTATGAGAAAAGAGAGACACACACAGACACACACACACACACACAGAGAGCACGAGAGAGTGACACACACACACAGAAATGGGACAATCACCCAATTGAAACTCTAAACAACTCATGCAGAGCAGAAGTGTTTCAAATCCCTCTGCAATTTTTCTCCAAAAAGAGCAGCCAAATTGTATATTACTTTAAAAACAAACCACCCTATCAGGCTTGTTTGGGCACAGTAACAGCAGGCATTTGTGGCGCAAACCAAAGACAGCATTTGAGCACAAGAACATCATACCAATTGTGAAGCATGGTGGTGGAAATGTCATGGTTTGGGGCTGTTTTTCTGCTGCAGGGCCTGGCTAGGTCACTATCATAGAATCCACTATAAATTCTTCATTGTATTGGAGGGTGTTTGAAGAACATTTTGTCAGAAAATGGAAGCTGAAGCGTATGTGGACTATGCAACATGACAATGACCCAAATCATTCCAGTAAATCCACCTAGGAATAGCTCAAATTAAAGAAATAAAGTGTTTTGTAATGGCCAAGTCAAAGTCCAGATCTTAATCCTATTGAGATGCTCTGGGGTGATTTGAAACAGGCCGTGCATGCAAGAAACCCCTCAAACATCACACATCTGAAATATTTTTGCATGGAGGAGTGGGAAACACGTTCTCCCAGTTGATGTCAGAGACTGGTAGACAGTTACATGAAACCTTTATTGAGGTTGTTTCAGCCAAAGGGGGCAATACCAGCTATTGGGATAGGATGTCTTTCCTCAGTAGGAAATGGCATCTTTGTAAATCTTTTGTTAAACGAAGTCATGGTTAAAATGTTATTGTTTTTGGTTCAATTACATCACCTTTATCTATAGATATTGTATGAAAGAAGTCCATATTTTTTTAAAAAGAACTACATTTTGAATGGGGTGTACACATTTATTCAACCGAAATGAAGCAAATGCAAACTATTCCAGGAGAAAAACACAGTTCTGCCATAACGTCAAATTATGTCGCTTCCTGACACATCCGAAGGGCAAACCAGCTGAATAATGAATCAGGATAATTAAATAAATATCTGTACCTGGATACTTTCCAATAATTACTAGTAACTGTGATTGGTGCTCACTGTTCTGTTTCTTTGTATTTTTCATTTTAATTTTAATATATATTTATGTTTGCTTTGCAATTTAGGTAACACATTCCATGCCATTTGAACTGAATTGAGAGACAGCGACAGAGAGACAGAGACAAGGAGAGAGAGACGGAGAGAGAAATAAACAGAGCAAGAACACTGTAAAGGACCACATAAATCACCTGGAACATAGTGTGCTGTGTGATGAGGCCGGTACAAGAGTTAAGAGCTGTGCTTTACCCTGGGTTAGAGTGTAAGTAGACGTATTCATGTCCACCCAGTAGCCACAGCATTTGCATTCTGTGTGTGTTCCCTCACAAGAGAGGAACGAACGCTATTATGTCACAGAGCAAGTTTGACCTTTGAACCGTAACCAGCAGACAAACATGAGGGATTTGGATGCAGGCGGAGAGCGACGGGGAGAGACAGAGGGGGATGATGGATGGATGCTGAGAAATGTATCTCCCGTAAAGTGCCCCGTCGAGACCTGCTCCCGATATGGAAGTCACCTGTGTGAATTTAACGCCACCTCAAACCACAATATGTGCTAGATACTATGTCTTACACAGCCGGGCACAGCTATGATGGATATTTAAAGACGCAAAAGTGAAAGCTTATATTGATTAGATTAAATGGTATAAAGCCTGTAGATTGAGGATGGACAGTGTTTGGTTCCAGCGGAAAGACCCCGACTTGATGTTCCCTGATTCTGCTGCTGCATCTGGGGACTGTAGCTGGGAGGGAGAAGGCCTTTGTGGGAGTGGCCTGGTTCCGGTTGGTTGGCTCTGTCTCCAGCACTCAGGCCAGGGCCCAGCCACGCTCTGTCAGGGAGGGTGGGAGCCAGTGAGCTGGAGTTGAGTGGAAGGAGAGTCTGTAATTAGCACCAGGGACCGTCTGCCGCATTCCACATCTGTAAATTACATAGTGGGGTGGCCTGTCTGCCTGCCTGCCTTGTCTGCCTGTCTGTCTGCCTGCCTGCCTGTCTGTCTGCCTTGTCTGCCTGTCTGTCTGCCTGTCTGCCTGTCTGCCTGCCTGCCTGCCTGCCTGTCTGTCTGTCTGTCTGCCTGTCTGCCTGTCTGCCTGCCTGTCTGTCTGTCTGCAGAGCCGTTAGATCGTCCTGCCCCTTTCGTTAACTGGTTGAAGCTTTCCAGAACCTTCCTCTCTTCCTCTTCCGCTCACTCTTTTCATCTCTCTTGCTTTCAGTTAAATGCAAAGAGACTCTTACTGGCATGGGAAACGTATATGTCAATGAGATTTGCTTTTGGTTTTGCCTGTTCGAACCACATTGGTGTGCTGTAGCATTAACCTGTCAGTTTATTTGTCAGTTCTATTCCCTGAGCTGGCTTAGTCACTAGCGCTCTCGTTTTAGTGGATGGACTTACCAAAAACCCACAGCAGTGTGCTTCTAAACTACTAACCACTAAAAGCTGTACTTACCTTATGTCTTTGTGGGCTAAATATGCCAAACATTTACAATATAACGAGCAGAAATATGTAATAGAACACTTTTTACTGGAACTGGCCAAAACAGTGTCAAAAAAGGAAACTTGATCATTTGAGTTTGGTTTAATTCCTGTATCACATAGTTGGGTGCATGTCAGTACACTCAACCAAAGACCCCTGGACATAGCTTACAAAAATCATTCAACTCCTTACACAACTTGCTGGCTACTCACTCTGGTCCATTATAGCCTGCTGCACCAGGCCTTCCCCCTCACTTTGTTTTATATTCTTCTCTCTGTAATTTTTCCCTTTGCTTCCTGGATTTCCAACCTCTCACTCATTCTCTCTCCAACCTGTCTTTGAGTCCCACCCTCCCTCTCGTGTCTGAGTTTGTGCTCAACCCGACTGGCAGCTAGAGCTGCGTTGCCTCAGTTTTTCCCCCCCACATCACTACCACAGCGTTTTTCATGCTGTAATTTGGAGCGAAAGGCTCCCCTCCTCCGCTCAGTTCCCCCAGGCCTGGGCTTCATTGATTTGTTTTGGTTTCAGTAACTCCAGTTGTCCAGAGTGGCAGCCGGGAGTGGGCCCGCCCCAAGCCAGGCCAGATAGAGGCAGAGTTCCGCTGCATGGCTACTCCCCGTCTCCATTTTACCTGGCATGGCTTGCTGGCTTTCCCTTGTAAAGTCCAGATCATATATGTTGAGGCAGAGACCCCGAGGTATTGTGAAGGGATAAGGTCATAGCTGCTGTGAAATCAGAGTGAAGTACTGCTGTGAAGTACTACTAAGTGTTTTTGAGTGTGTGGACAGAGAACGTTGTTTTTTGAGTCTGTGTAAGGACAATTTAGAAAGGCAGGTGAGCTACCCCACACACACAAGGTGGCTAGGTGGAAAATAATTTGTTCTGTCCCGAAGCAAGACAGTTGACCCTAATTACTTCCCAGGGCGTTTGCTGTAAATGAGAACGTGTTCTCAGTGAAAGTACTTGGTAAAATAATGCAAAAAATATGTAGGTGGAAGGACAAATAAGTGTTTGATGGGTTGTTGGTTTCGAGAATTTGAATACAATCGAGAGCCAAGTTCCCCACAGTTATTCTGCAGATGACCTTATTCAGAGCGACTCACGGTAGTTGGTGCGAAACATTTTCAAGCGTTTTTGCACTGGCTTGCTCCATGGCAATCGAATCCACAACCCCGGGCTTGCGAGCCTTGTACTTTTACCAAGTGAGCTACGCTTGCTCATACATGTGTGCTCCGCGGTCATGCCGGAGTTTGTCCCTCTTTGCATGTCCATGTCTAAGGCAGTGCTAATGGGACGGCTGTCTGGGAGGATGGATGGGCCAGGCTGAGATGGTGACCCTGTCACAGAGGGCCGTCTGAGGAGCCAGCGCTACCCGCCGCCTGATGGAGCACCTTCTCTGATGGGGTGCCTCTAAAAGTTAGCTCACAGGGACTACTCCATCTCTGTCTTTTTCTTTCTGTCTCTCTCTGTCTTTCTCTCACTCTCTCACGGTCTCTCTCTCTCTTTCTTTCTGAAAGTCTCTCTTTGTCCCTGACCTGCACTAGTATGATTTAATGGAGATGGATGTCAGAATTGTACCTATTGCCCCCCGTTTGTCACTCGCCAACTGTTCAACAGCCTCGCTGTCTAGTCTTTTGGAAAATGGAAGTGCTAGACAGTATGTCCAGCTGAATGTTTCCGGAGTTTCGGGAACTTTATGTGATTTTTCAGCAGTGATGAACAACTCAGTAGGGACATAGTGTGCTGAGTCGTGTGTGAACTGTGTGGACCATTTTTGTTATGTTCACTGAAAGGGAGGCATGATCCATTGTACCTGCTCCTGTTGACCTATGCCTTTAAACAATTCTGAGCTCATCAGAATATTGTCAGCATAGAGTATGGTCTGGATTTTGAGAGGGTGTTCCCTGACTTTGATGTCAAATGAGAGCCAAACATACAATAAAAGCCCTCATATCCCACCGGCCAAACAAACGTTTAAACAAACGTGCAGCCATCTTGGATCTTAAGTTCTCATGTTTTGTGTTTGGTTGGATAGGATATCCTTTGCATTAAATAATTGCCTGATGTAAGCAAGCAATGTTTTAGGTCATGTTACATTCAAGAAGAACTCTCTCTAGTTGATACGGTATTATGTTTGGAGTTGTTGTCTTGCTGGATGATAAAGTGCGGTTCGGTGACTTTGGCGATGTTACTGTTTACTTCAGAATTTCTTTGTACGTATTAGCACCATCTCTGTATGTTCACTGTATGTCTTCCTTTGCTTACCAGGCTGTATGCAATTGCTGCGTTAACCAGGGCTTTCCATATTGTTGATGATGTTACAAACTGTTGTTTTTGGTAGGCCATACTTTTCTTGTAGGGCATCTTCACCAATCCAATTGTTCAGCTTTAAAATGGCTTCCTTTGAAATAATATTTGTTGGTCCGCAAGTTGACAGACACCCAAGGCCGAAGGAAAACCTAGAATCTCTCATGCTTGCAACAAATTATATGCTGGATCACATCTGCCTAACCAAAAACACCTGTATAAAAAGTGAAGACAACATGTACACAAATATTTGTGGGCTAAATCTCTACTTTAACCTCATAGTACGGCCACAAAAGAAATGTTTGATTAAATCAAGTACAGTACACCTGGGACTCGCTGTAAGGTTATTTATTTAGTGATGGCAGCAATACTTAAACTAGGTTCATTAAAGGGGTAGTAGATATTACATCTGCCCTAAATCAAGTCATTGATTTAATTTATTGTGATGATTTTGTCCAAATCCTCCAGTTTAATGGGAGGAGCCCAAACTGACAGGAGAGGATCTGTGTTCTAGCTGAACTCCATGGGATGCTAGTAGTTACAAACTGTTCTTGAATCGGAGCCAGTACTTCTAGCACATTTCAGCCCAGAGGGATGGACGGCAGTTGTACTCTGAGTCTGGTTCATTCTGCCATCTTGTTTTTCTCCCTTCATCCACTAAAGAGGAGCTATGGGGTGCTCCGGGCATTTACAGAGGGTCAGGCTAAACATTAATAATTGATCCTGTTGACACTGAGATTCCTATGTGCACATGGGCGTGTGAGCGTGTGTTTGTTTCAGCTATGAATTCACTGCTGCAAACAAATTCTGCAAATGAACTCCTCAAGGTTATATCTTTTCCCCCAATTATTTCACCTTGGTCTTGTATTACCAAGTCGTCTCTATGTTGTTTATGGCTCCCTGGCTGTCTGTTTGTCAGGCTGTCATTTTCTGCTAGCGCCTTTCTATGTGTCTCTAACTATAGGCTGTCTAGCAAGAGGGGCAAGTTTAACCCATCGTTTCAGGTAATTGTGTGTATGCATGTTTGACAATTTTCTTACTCTATCATTTTAGATCTTCAAATATGTTTTCCTGTTCCCCGTTCTCAGTTTCGTTCTGTGTTTGACCCAGGTCTTACTGTACATGTGGGTTGACCCATCTGTTTCCATCTGTTTCTTTAGCCGGTCAGCAATAAAAGTCTATGTCTGAAATAAGGGTTTGGTTTATGTTAAAAGTGGGGTTAGTCTTAGAATTCGGGTTACTCTTTTTAGGGTTTTGACATTATGTTGAAGAATTGTGTCCTCAGTTTTGGAGAAGGTTAGGGTTAGGGTTACGGTTAGGGTTAGGGTTAGCTTCTTTTTATTTGAGTGGTGTCAGCAGGAAGGTTAAAGTACTGTAGTCTTAACCCACCTGAACAATTTCTGTTAAGATATTTTTCTGGGCATTAAGTGTTTAGTTGCTTGTGAAAACACTATATATCATTTGATTGAATACACATAAACATAAAAAAACATCATACAAATGATCTATATTGTCTTGTGAGGTAACTGATATCTTGTGTTGGTAGGCTGAAATGCCATTCTGCTTATGAAAATTTTCAGAGGTGTTTTCAACAGATCTGTCTTTCCAAGAGGGTAAGTCCTTAATTTCTCGTTTGGACTTAAAGGATTCATTGAGGTTGAGTAGCCCTGGTTCTGTACAGGTGAACATTGGTGATGTATCCTTGTTCGCATCATCTGTAGATCAGTTTCCTCATTATCGTTTGACACCAACCGGTTTTCAGACATGTTGCCCTGTTCAGACGAAATACTGCCTGTGGAAAACATGTATACAGCCTAAGGCTCGGTGACAAAACAATACAAATAATGATCACATTTTATTTGATTTAATAATGATCCCGCATAGTGATTCAGTTTTCCATCTAGCATTCCCACAAAAGATTTACTGGTATTGTGTCACCAGAGATTTGTAGATTGTCTGTGAGCGATTACTCTGATAGATAAAAAGGCTTTCCCAAATTTGTTCTCAATTAAAGTACCCTTTTCTGACTTGATGTCTTCATCATTAATTAAAATGACTTGCAAACACTTTAATCACACATCCACCACAGAAACACTGCTAACCAAACAAGTCTCTTGCTGAAGAACACTTGAATTATATAAGCATTTTTATTTTTAAGTTATATATACACTATCTTTTAAAGGCTTAGAGTCACTGTTTTTCAAATGACATGTCCATTTTAAATAATATCAAATATCAATCAATCAATTAATCAATTAAATTTATTTATAAAGCCCTTTTTACAACAGCATTGGTCACAAAGTGCTTTTACAAAAACACCCAGCCTAAAAGCCTGCCTTTTTCTGCAGCAAAACCAGGAGGGCTCGGGACAAGGTCTTCTGGACCTGGTACTCCACAGGTGTAGGCCGAGACCTCACATCCTTCTAAGTTGGACCGCAACAGGAGAAGGAGACAAGGAGAGTTGTTAAAGAGTGCATTTCTTAGAGTTAAGGAGGAGAACATACATAAATACATTCAAATACAGTTTTAGAGATTGTTGATGTTATAAATAAGGTGCCTCAGTACTGTTGACATTGAGACTTGTGTGTTGCTGGTACTATTCAAAGCTGCCAGGACCTCTGAGGCGTCTATTTCTCGGACACTCTAATGTATTTGTCCTCTTGCTCAATTGTGCCTTGGGGCCTCCCACTCCTCTTTCTATTCTGGTTAGAGCCCGTTTGTGCTTTTCTGTGGAGGACTAAGTACACAAGGTTTTACGAGATTGTCTGTTTCTTGTCAGTTTCTCGCATGGGATTGCCTTTTATTTTTCAGAACAAGAATAGACTGATACGTTTCAGAAGAAAGTTATTTGTTTCTGGCCATTTTGAGCCTGTTATCAAACCCACAATTGCTGATGCTTCAGATACTCAGCACAACAGTTTTCAGCTGGGCTAACATAATTGCGAAAAGGTTTTCTAATGATCAATTTTAAAATGAAAAACTTGGATAAGCAAACACAACGTGCCATTGGAACACAGGATTGATGGTGGCTTATAATGGGCCTCTGTATGCCCATGTAGATATTCCATTAAATCATATGTTTCTAGCTATAATAGTTATTTCAAAACTTAACAAGGTTTAAACTGTGTTTATGATACATTTTATGTTATTTGAATTGACAAAATAGGACATTTCTATTCTAGTAACCCCAAACTTTTGAAAGGTAGGTGTTTTTTCTGTAAAACGAGAGAGTTAAACATCAGCAGGAATAATACAAAATGGACAAAACATGTTTTTTTTGGGACATTGACATTTTTGGGGGATTATAGTGATATAATCTTTTGTCCATTTCTCTTAATTAATCTCCTCTCCTATGTTCTCTCTCCCTCTGTCAATCTCTCTTCATCTGTTTTTCTTCCTCCATTTACCTCAAGTGTATTTCTACAGCTCTTTTGTTATTACATGTGGTCCTGTCGCAGTGTGGGATTGATGTGTTGTTGTCATGCACGTCAGTGTTGAGGGAGAATCTTCAAAGCTCTGCACTTAACAGTCCCAGACATAACACTTCGACATCTCTAAGGGTTTCCATTTCCAGGCACATGTATCCTGTGTTGTGACACATGCCAGTCAGCCAGAAAGTGCAGAGCTTATAACAGCCTGCCACAGAGTAGATCGGTAGGTCAGCAGAAACACATTGAATATTGATGTTCAGTCCGTTAAGCAATGGCGTGCTGTATGAGCATCTCATTTAGGAAGTCACGACTCCGCCGCCCACAGCCTTTATCTGGCAACATTACTCGAATTCAGGGCTACTTGCCCGTCGGTTGGAAATGGCATTGTCTTTTATTCCCCTCTGCGTCTGTTCTTCCCCTCGCCGTCTGTTCAACTTTTGTGCTGTGTCTCCGTTAAACCGCAATACCGGTTCCTGGATCTTTAACCTTTAGCTGCGTTTGCCTATTTTCTGAACTTACATATTTTCAGAGAGCGACAAGACATTTTGGAGATGATTTCCTGGCATGTTCGCAGCTCATTAGCAGTGCCGCAGTCTCCCACCATGCTGAATAGCACACCTTCTGTCAGCAATACAAGCAAACGAGCTGATTGGCACTGATGAGTCGAGAGAGAGGGAGAGAGAGGAAGAGGGAGGTAGAGAGAGAGAGGGAGAGAGAGGCCGAGTGATACCGAACACAGAGATGTACCGATGGGATGTGTAGAACCGTTTTTCGTCTTTCCTTCAGGCGTGTTCGTGCGTGTTCGCTCGCGCATACCCATTTTCGTCTGTTAAATTGGCCGAGGGTGACTGCACAGCCATCCTGCTGTGTGTGTGTGTGTGTGTTTTTGTGCGGTTTAGGTGCGTGCTCTCTGATTAACATCTACTGATCTGATAGGAATCTGGCCTCATCACATTTCCTCTGCTGCTCTCAGGCTTGGCCTCATACTCAGTCTCCCAGGATGTGGGTGTGCTTGTCTATCTGTACACGAATGTGTGTGTTGCGTGTGTGTGCGTCAGTGAGTGTTTGTGTTCTTTGTGTTTTCCTGTTGTGGTACTGGTTGCGTGATTGGCCTTGTCCTTGGGATGGCTAGATACCCGTGTTATATCAGCCCATGGAGATTGAGTCGGAAAACACTGACTTAATCTCTGTTGTCTAGACGCCATATCTGAAGGTATGCCCACACTGCTCTTTACCATTAGTCAACGGCCTGGCTGGCCTTGCCTGTAGGCTAAGGATCTTGTCACTGAAAGGCCCAGAGCTCAAGACCATGAACAGACCCATTCTCTTTCCATTCCTCACATTCCTCTCTCACATTTATAATTTGATTAAAAGTTCTTGATTTTCTCTGTTTTTGTATATTTTTGTATTTTTTGTTATATAATCCTGTGTAGAGTTGAATATCGAGGCAAGTCTTCCTCCTAGGCCATCCGGGTGTTTTCCACACTGCATGTGCAACCAGGAAGTCATGTCAGTGCGTGTAAGGACATGGTCATCAGTCTGATGACTTCAGCTTTTGCAGGTGCCCAACCCTGTCTGAGGGAGTTGCTATAGGGGCGGAGAGACATGACAGTCCTTACTGCTTGGACAATATTCCAAATGTATATATTTGTTTCTGTTTCATTTGACAGGAAACTTTTTCGAAGGACCGGTGGGACAGATTCAAAGCCGTACTGGATCAGTCACCATAAGCAGGGGCTTAGACAATCATAGTCAAGGATTTTCTCCATATTACTCTCCATTCCTTTTTTATTCTCTTCTCTCTTATTCAAGATCAGTATATTTCTCTATTTCTTTTTGTATTTCTGTATTCTACTCTCTCCTCTCCTTTTCTATTTCTTACATTGTTACTCTAGCTAGCTAGTTTCATAGTAACAGAATGTGTATTCCATTAAGAGTAGTAGTTTCATCTTTTCATCTTGCACACCCTTACGCAAACACACAGCAACATCTCCATATTTTCCCTACACAAACACGTACAATATAATACAATATCATTTTGTCTTGCCTCTTTCTTTATCTCTTGCAGTGTTTCTTATTGTTTCCGTTTTCCCCTGTGATTCTCTCTCGCTGGCAGCTTTTTGTCTTTGATGTTTATTCACAGGAGTGTTGTTATGGAGATCCTGGGAGTTGGGGCCTGTTAGAATTCCTCATTTCGCTAAGGCAATTACACACACACACATACCGCAGAAAGTGTTCCGGGCAAACTGCAAGGTTATGGTGTATTAAGCTAAAAACAAATGTCTCTAAAATGAAGTCAGCAACTGCTCCTTTTTATTTTTTTGCCCGACGATTTGCCTGAAGTGCTTTGATTAATAAACAAATTTTCTCATCTACAGTGCTTTCGCTGAAGGGGAGGGAAAAACTGTAATATTTTATTGAAGACAGGAGAACGATTAGATTATGTTTGCGGAGCTATCGTTCCGACAGTCAGGCTGGCGCAGAGGGATACGTGGGAGGGGGGATGGGGGGCGCTGGGTCCTTGACTCTCCCAGACACGGCTCTGGACCAGCTCCAGTTTGGACGGCAGCTTGACCGTAAGGCTCTGGATTGTGTTCGAAATTAGACACTGCTTCAGAGATTAAGCCCTGTGTGCAGAAGCCCCGTGCACACGCCCACACACACACACGCGCTCGCCCTCACCCTCAAGGCGCCAGTCTCTCTGTCAGGTCTGGGGGCTGTTCTGTACTCTGTCCCTGGCTTGGCAGATGGTATTCATTTACTTGAACGTGAGGAGGCCTGATAGGCTGACTGAGGACCGCAGGGCTGAGGTGCTGTGTTTTCTAAACATCTGCATAGACTCTGCTAGGCTGACCGGGATGAGGTGTGTTGCGCGTGTCCGGCGTGTGTGTGTGGCCACGGGTGGGCACTCAGTGGTGTGTACTGGGGTGTTGAGGTGAGAGTCAGACCGTAGGCATCTCAGCAAGGGTGAAAAAGATCATGTAACAAAGCTTTTTTCTCTCCCTCCCCCTGTGAACACTCTCTTTTCCTATGCTCTTTCTTTCTTTCTTTCTCTCTCACTCACTTTCTTTTTTTACCAACTCGCTGTTCCACTTGCTGTCATGTTTCAAACTGTTTCGCCTCTCCACCTTCTCTGGTCTTGGACCCACCAAACTGTTTGGTCTACAGTTACAGCATGAGCCAGAACTATAAAGGGTCCGACTCGCAGCAGACTCGGGAGGCTTTACTAAACTTTGCTGCAACCGTAACTATTGGGGCCAGCAGATCGTCCCAAACCTTTTTATACACTCAAATCCCAATATCGTGCAACTGAAATGCTGTGAGATCGGTTTCATTAGCTACTTACATAGACATCACACCGGACTGTCCCGCAAAATTACAGGACGGATCCTAGGATTAAACCGTTAACCAGATGGAAGTCTTTGCCAAACGTATTGAGCTGTAGCAACTAGAACAGAAACACTTCAGACAGAAAGAGTGTATTGAAAGAGACTGTGTGTGTTCAGGGCACTGACTGCTGAGTGACTTGTGTTTTCTTCTAGAAAGTAATACAGCTTGCTGAGGGCTAAACAAACTTTGGTTGAACTCTATTCACTTTAGAATTCTCTCAAGGCAATTAAAATGCCAGTTGTGGGGTTGGATGCTATTGGGGGGGGGTTCAGGCTTCATGGAAAGGGTTGTGGAACAAAAAACCCACAGCACCAGAGAGCAAATATCACTCAGACTAGATGAAGAGCATAGTTACATTTTAATTGTACTAGTGAGCTGGGGAGCATTTTATGGAGTCATAATTGAAACTCCCATCTCGTGCTATTTGCTGGTTGTAAAATAAATTCTTAAATGTATTATGAAAGTAGGATAAGATTCTGCGCTGCATTTAATTCATAAATGAGTAGAAACGACAACGAGTTTCACAGCTATGATAAAATGGTGCCGTTTTTATATGCAAATGGTGTCCCTGGTCAAACTGGTTTACTATACAGGGTTCGATATAGGGCACAATTGCATGGGCAAATTCACTTCAGGTCCACTTGAGCACATTAATCACATTTTTATTTAATAGGTTAAGAATGTTTGAGTATATGGTCAGTATTATTTTTGCCATGGAATGTAATGCTTATTTCAAGTCTAAACAATAATTAGTTCAACGGGAGCCTGGCTGAACAAACAACACAATGTTATTACTTATTTAAACAATGTATTAAAGAAAGGAATGGAAAAAACAATGCCCCTGTGTGAAAAAGTGACCCTTAGTTTAAAGAAAAAAAACTTTACAGCGCCGTTGTGGAATTTTAGCCCACTTCTTTAGTACACTTGCTTTCACTTTTGATTGTTTAAGCACATGATTTCAGTTCCAACCACAACATCTCGGGGAGGCATAGTTCTGAAATTTGACTAGATCATTACAAAAAACAGGAGCATATTTTTCTTCAACCACGTGGACAGACATATATTGATTGAAGCATCATGTGACTTGTCACTGAGGTGACAACTTCAATTTACTCATAAATGAATCAATTTAAATGTGTCTGCTTTAAATCAGGCTTGAATCTTAACATAGGTCTTCAAACACTTGAACCGAATATTAGCTAAAGAAGGCAATAACTTTTTCACACCCAGTCAAGATCATGCCCAGTCAGGTTGATTGCGAGAATAGGCATATTTTCTGATTTACAAAAAGTGTTAAAAAATATTTTGTATGCCAAAATGAAGGTCCAAGTTATAACTGAAACACAATATTGCTGTCTTATGAGCACTAAATCAGTATCTGTAAATCCTCACATAATGGAAAATATATACCGCATTTTTCAGTTTAACCAAGCATTCTCTTTAAAGGGACATTTCATGTTTAGAGAATCTCACAAACCTCTGCAAATATGTTCTGTCAACACACAAACAATTTTCATGGACAATATTTTTTGAGTCTACTTGTTGGGTCTACAGCGGTATTAACATTCTTATCAACGTTGTGACTTTGCATGCAAATAGAACACCTGTAATGCTGGAGTTGCCTTTATTGACTTTCTGGCCTAGTTGTATGCTACATACCAGTGTCTTGTTCCCACACTCCTCAGCTGGCAATGACCAGAGGTTGTGTTTTCATGGTACCCAAAGGGTCAGATGGCTATCTGTGTTTGTGCTTTTTGCTGCAAGGGTTAATGATGGTTATCATCTCACAATACAGGCATTATCTGATAGGACCCGCTTTGAGACAGAGTGTCTCGTCTGTCTATGGGTAGGGTGTTGAGGGATCTGTATGTGTGTGTGTGTGTTATCTGTGACAGATAGTAGACGTGAGCAGACAGGGCGTCATCGTTCCCGAGTGCTGGCTTCAGGGGGAAATGTCTTTGAGGGCATGTGTATTAGTCTGGTGTGTGGTTACTAGTGTGATTGCGGGTTTTTGGGTTTGAAAGCATATGCTAGTACCAGGAGAGAGAGAGAGCGAGAGAGGGAGGGAGGGATATAATTTGTCTGTGCATTCGTGTGTGTGCCAGTATCCATCCTTAGACATATGGCTTTCCATGTCCACGTCCAGTATACTGCAATACTACTCACAAAGCCGCGCTGAAGCCGAGGTAGGGTTGGGCACGTCAGTCTGTCAACGTTGGGGTCACAGACAGGTGAGGGGAGACCTGGGGGACATCTGATTCTGCCTTGGCTCCCTCTTGTCCCACAACTGCCAGTGACCCCCCCCCCCCCCCCCCCCCCCCCCCCC
>JACXGK010002694.1:0-10887 GCA_016801125.1 Novumbra hubbsi | reverse complement strand
GTACCAGGTTTCAGATGGGATATTATTAGCTATGTGTATTGTTGTAACAATGTGACAAACATTTTCTTTCCCGGTGTTTCTGCTGTCAAGCTGAAGGGGCAATTTTCTCAGTCAGCTCATTTCACTGCCTCATAATTTTCCTATTTTTGGTCATGGTTTTCAGTCAACCATTGTTTCCTATTTTTAATCTGTCCTTTGCCCCCCCCCACGTTTTCCATTCAGTTCTTTTAATGTCTGTCCGTTTTCTTTTCACTTTTGTAATGTCTTTTTTGATCTCCTCTTTCTAAATCGGTCATGTTGTTGTCCACATAGTTATGGTGATTTACTATGCGTGTTATCCTCTGATAGATTGGCGGAAATGTGATGCCAGCCTTTTTATCTCCCGCCCATCTTTTGGGTGATACGATAAATGTGCTTTCCTCGCTGTCATCTTTATTGCTCGTTTAGCACTTTGCTAGAGCGTTTTCTCCCTTTCCAGCCTTCTCCCCCTTCTGTTCATAGTCTTTTGATGAAGACTGAGAGAACAGTGCATTCTGGGTTGAGTGGCAGAGCAAAGGGAAAGGAATTTGATGTTCACTATGGCCAAAGTGCTTAACTGGAGGGTCTGATGGAGCAGGAAGAAAGACAATTTTTTATTTCCTGCTGAGTGGCGTTGGTATTTCGGTGTCGGTTTGCCAAAGCTGCCACGATTACAGCTAGGTCTGTGACCAATTGTTATGGATGATAACTGTCATGAAAGGAAAATAACGGTTGCTTTTTGCTGAACAAACTGTTGTCTACGGATGGGACAGCCAGGCATTACTGTTGTTGAATACATTTATGAGGTAACAGACGTTTTTCCCTTTAATTCCATATTCAATTCTTTAGCCAATGAGTGCCACATGGAGATTAATGTCAATTTAGTTTTGGAACGAACATGCAATATTATTGTTTTATCTTAATTTTTTATGGAAAGCCACTATTTAAAGTATTGGACATAGTATTGGACATTTGTGACAAGAATCCTTTATTTTAAATTAGGGCTGTCTATAAAACAAGAAAAAAGTTATTTTTATTTTAGCCATTTGATTAGGTTAAATATGGATTTTCAGAACATAAGCACACCCTATGTGTAAAATCACTGAACTATTGGATGAAATAATTAGATACACAAATTACTGTAGTAGAAGCCAGAAATCACAAAAAACAAGATTGGGAGAGCATGGGGTTTGCAACAGCAGGGTTGTGGGTTCAATTCCCATTGGGGCCAGTATGAATACGTATGTACTGTATAACCTGCTAGAAGTCACTTGGGAGAAATGTTGCCATATTACTCACAAAAAAAATCCAGAGTCCAGAGCACGCAGTCACATGACCTACCCCTATACAGTCCAGGTTTCAGGATTGTTAAGCGGCTACAACTCCATAGTCTCTTTAACAACAAAGTATCTTGAACAAACAAGCTGTTGTAGCAAATGAGACTCCTTTGTGCCGCAGCTACTTGGAAATCAAATGAATTTTTGGAGAAAATGTGCCTCTTTACAAAATAAAGGGGGGGGGGTGAAAAGATGCAGGCAAACTACGCTTCCTGTGGGCCGTCTAGATGGAATTCACGTACACTTTGTTTCAGTCTACTTATAGTGAATCATCTTCTCTCCCTCACCACATCTCTCAGAATTTTCCATCGCTGTGTTTTTCCCAGCAAGCTAAGCATCATGGGTCAAACCCCACCAGCAGTAGCCTGTATTAATTAAGAGCAACCTCTCACTTGTTCCGAAGTCAGCTGGGTTCCCTTTGCCCTCAGCATTGATTCCTCCAGCTTCCTGCGGGGGGATAAAGACGTATTACACTCTAGCTGGAGCATAGGATGAATCCAGAAGAATCACTACACCCCACCTCTCCCACCCCATGTTCTCTTTGTGGAGGATAAGCAGATGTGTTTGTGATTTTTGTGAGAGCTTCGGCAGATACGTTTTTTTGATTGGGATATGATATCTAATAAGGATTATGAGCCGGTGGGTTGTAATAGGGGGATTAGGGGGATGAGATGGAACGGGGGCAAAACGGAGAGGGAGGGTGATATACCCCAAACCCCTTGATAAGGATGCTTTGATGAAATGTATTGATTTGAGTAAAAAACGGATGTGGCTTTGGAACCTGTGGTGACAGCTTGAATCTAGAAATGTATACACAATTTTAGTGTTGAGGGAGCTGTAAATGAATGCAAATGTTCCCATTTTTGCAGTTGGTGGTTCAGTACAGTTTAGTTGAAATACTGATTGTATACAGTATGTTTTGATACACTAATATACCGTGTATGATAAATAGAGAGCTTTGTTGGAAACATAATCTAGGGGAAATGCAGTCCACACTATCAATTGAGAGTCAGAGAAGCGGTGGTTGGAGCGATGTAGCTTCCCTAGCCGGCCAGAAGGGAAATTCAATCAACCAATCATTCGGCCAGCCGAATACTCCTTCACCTTTTCTTTTTTTATACTCTCCCATTTTCCCCTCTCAGTCCTCTCAGCTTGTTTTATCCGCCTGCCCAGATCAGCGCCGGACCTCTAGGTAATTTACTCTTTGCTGACAGTGGAGACAGAGATCGCCAGGCTGACAGGAAGCCGCTGTCTTCAAAGTCGCCATTAAACGTCCTTGACCACACAGATGGCTCAGTCAAGGACAGGCACAACAAAACAGCTGAATGCCCTTTGACCTCTGTCTCTTTTTCATCCAATCCCATTGTCATTAAATATGAAGTTCTGTGTTACAATGATTGTCTTGAGTTTCTTCTAAACAAACATTTTTATAATACTGCATTTGCCTCACTTGTCACTTGTTCGTGCCCCTGGATTCCATTGTCAAGGATTTTTTTGTAAACTATTGTTTGCAATATTTTCTTAATT
The DNA here is from genome assembly GCA_016801125.1 of Novumbra hubbsi. Lineage (NCBI taxonomy): Eukaryota > Metazoa > Chordata > Actinopteri > Esociformes > Umbridae > Novumbra > Novumbra hubbsi. The sequence continues at coordinate 8,005 of JACXGK010002694.1, read as the reverse complement.
TCTGGGAAAAACGCTTTGCATTGTCATTCCTTTCTCCTGCCCAATGAGCAGCCAGACTAACCTTATGCTGCACTGCTGTTTGTACGTCAATATCTATACCAGAACGTAAAAGGCTAGTTTAATAAACTGCTGTGCATTCATCGATTCTCACTTTTACATCCACATTTCCCTGGCTTTCTGGGCCCCAGAAGGACTAGCAGGCTGTCGGATTGAATTGGACCGAATACCAACATTACCTACATATTCCTTGGCAGTTCTCATTCACATGTTCCAAAACAGAAAGAGTTCAATTCCAAATAGAGTGTGGCAATTGATTCAAGATCAATTATTCTAATCTTGTTTAGGTGGGGATCGATCATATTAATGACTCGTGATTGGCTGGACTTAATTAGTGCAGGTCTTGTTCCACACTCTGCTTTAGGCAGGGGTTGTTATGTGACCCTGTGGTGATTTAGATCGACCATGTTTAGGTTCCTGTTTCTCTCAGAAGAGCAGCGCTAACTACCCCCCAGGACAATGTCTATACCAGCCATTAGATGTCTCCAGACTGTCAGACAACATGAATGTCCATTCCCTTGTTAAAGGATGGAGGTAATGTGTATGTTCCAGACCCAGTACATGTGTTCGCGGGGCTACGAAATTACAAGCTAAAGTACTTCCATCCTCATTAAACAAGCAAAGAGCTGGCGCGATGGTGTGAGTGATGGAGGTAGAGATGAGGGGGGAGTAAAGACGGAGATGTAGAGAGGGAGGGGGTAAAAGAAGAGAGCAAGTTAGGGAGGAGGGGTGAAGACAGTTTTTTTCCTGGGCTTTTAAAGCTTTCTTCCTAGGGGGTAACACCGTTTCTGAAATGAAGTGAATATTGGTGTGGGTTTGAGTGTGTGTTTGTGTCTTTTGGAGGGGTTGAGTCTGGGCTGTGTGTGTGTTTGTGTCTTTTGGAGGGGTTGAGTCTGGGCTGTGTGTGTGTTTGAGTGTAGCTGCGTGTGTGTCTGTCTCTCGCGCTAATGCTGGGTGTCTGAAGAAACGGCACCGTCTAGGAAGAGAGCTGACATTTTGGCAGGTTGGCAGAGATCCTCTTCGGAGACTGCTGTGACGTAGTTGTCTGGGGTGTTGGTTTGACTCCATTTAATGATATCAAGGTGGAGGATGCAGCCTTCCGAGCCTCTAACTGGATCTTATTAGAACAATGACAACAGTGACTCACTGACCTTCACAAGAGGAAGTTCACCGCCCGCCCTCCTTCTGAGTTCTCCCGCTTTCTGTCGGCACCTTTTTTTCCTCCTCATCTCCTCCGCCTTTTCTCCCTCCTTTCGTTTCACGGAAAATTCATGGGTATGTTTAGTGGGCCATCCACCTCCCACTTGCCTGCCGCCCCCGCCATCTTGTGTACCAGCTGCCTGTGACTTGCCCCCTGCGTTGTTGACAGCCGTCTGCTCCAGGGAGGGGATGGGGGGGGGGTGTTCGTGTGGAGGATGAAACCCCAGCACGGCGGCCCTTCTCCCGGGGGTGGGTTGTCACGCGAGTCCCTTGAAGTGTGGACGGTGAGCAGGGTGACTCATTATGATAAGGGTCCCATTTATAGACCCGACCGAACGAGCGAGACACGAGAGAACAGAGATAGACTCATGGACTAATCAGTGGTGAAGAGAGAGACTGGCCACTTCGACCAGCGGCTGAGTGAGTGAGAGAGAGAGAGTGGAAGAGAAGGAGGATAATGGAAGAGAACACGAATGTTGGCGTCGTGGAGTTGACACCGTGGCACATCACATGGAGAGAGCCCACTGCCTTGCCTTGTGCACAAGCCCACACAACCCCAAGCACCGTGGCATCAGTCCCGGCTATCGCCCCTCGGTCTGTATACTTAATCAATGGCCGGAATGTTTCGTTCTTCTCAGCCCGCAAACTCTTTCTCAAGGAATGGGAATGAAGTAGCTTGTGAAATTGACACAACGGTGACGGTCATCCCACCCCACCTCCACCCCCTTGTCTGGTCCCTCTCACACGGGGTTGCTTACGGACCGAATATTGTCATATCCGGGCTTTGTTTTAACCTGATGATGCATGACCTAATTCTGCTGAGACAGGCACACCTGGCATTAGATGAGTCTGCCCTGGGCACACCTGGTGCTCTGGGGATTTGATTAAGCTGGGATGGGCACAGCTGAAAGAGAGATGGGGACATGGGGGGATTGGATTCACAAGAGACAGCAGTTTCGAGCTGTACAGACTGCAGCTCTGCGCCTCTGTGCTCAGCTGTCAGCTGAGCACAGAGAGAGAGAGAGCCAGTCCACCTTTTGGAGTATAGATGCTTAGGTCTTATAACAGGAGCCGATGTTGTGACGATGCTGTAGCCACTCCCCTTAGCTCTGCAGTTTAAACATTGTACCCCCAGATAATTACTAGCCCCAAACCCCTCAACTCCAGTTTAAACAAAGTTATTTAACACAGTTTGCGTCTGAGCCTCAAGCTAACTCAGAAAGTACCACAAGCATGCCCTTGCTTATAAGACCAAACTTGACATGGGCCTCTGTGCCTACACACATTTTGCCCTGAGCAAGCTCCTAACTTCCTACATTCTCCCATCTTGCCAGAGTATCAGCAATCTTAGACTCCCACAGACTGAATGTAGGTGTAGAATCTCTTTTGCTGTGTGGTCAAATCCAGTTGAGTTACTCCTCGGATTTTCAACCAGTGTTTGAAGTTACCTCATTCATGCCTGGCCCTGCGTGTTGCTGGCTCAGAATGATTCCATGCTGTAGGGTGAAAAGCTAATTGAATGGTCATAAACACAACTGATATTTTTAACATACATGCCTTACCCTAACCAACCCCTCGCTCATTCCAACCGGTCAAGGGGTCAAACATAGCTTCTGGTTTTTCGTGTTGTTGAGTCCGACCTCCTCCGACAGGGCAATGGAATCAGTTTTGAACTCTGGCGTCAATAAAATGTTGCAGAGGGGAAAGAGCAGGGCTGTTGGGTCATTAATGGAGAAGCGAGGAGGGGTGGGCTTTTCCCAACATCCTTTGCAGTAGAGTTTGCCTCGTCTTTTTTTTTTTAAAGATAACAATATCAGGGGAAGAGGATCTAGTGATAAAACATTCACAGATCGAGCACAGTAGGTTTCGCGCTGCTGATGGGTACAAGTAGTCGTCTGGGTACAGACGTCAGATATGACAAAGCTCCTTGTTTTCCTCATTGCATTGGCTTCACTGGCTGGCGCATCACGCATGGCTATAAAATGTAGCTCCACAGACATGCCAGGTTCCATATTGTTATTCAGAGCGTGGCATATCTCCCCGCTATCCGACAGTGGGCTTTTTATTGAATTCTCTTTCCACCGATAGCATAGACGGGGCAGTTTGGGAAGACACGTTTAGGTTCCCATGGCTACAGTGGATTTACTGAATGGCGTTTTTGAACTGTTGGAATTGAGCTTATTTCGCGTGGCATTCCCCTCGTTGGTTGAAACTGATGGAACATTGCGGAGTCACTCTTGCATGCTGTGAAACCTTCTGAATTCCAGTGGCTGAGAGAAGCGGGTCTTCTTTAGGAAGAGCTTTATGGAGGCCAGCTGTGTGAAATAAATGGTCCTCTAAGAGGAGTGTAGAACAGACAGCACCCGGCAGCCTCTCATCAAAGCAGCCTGTTATCAAGCCACTCTGTTACCAGAGACAGGCCTGTCTGCAAGCCTTTTGTCTCAAGCTACACTTACAACCAGAACAGGTGTTCTTGCCTCGCCTTCATTAAAACACCCTCCCCGGCCTCCCCCCAGCCTCACCTCCCTCAACACGATGTTTGTTGTACCTCATTCTTTGGGAGAGGGGCGACGTGGGATTCACTCATCTCTGAATTCATTATCTGTCTATTACCACGCTGGGCACCTGGGTCCCAGCCGATACTCCCCCTCTTCCTTAGCGCGCATTACGAAGCAGTGAGTGTCTAGCTGGTTGGTTGTTCTTTCCCCAGAATCCCAGCCTCCCAGCTCGGCGCAAGCCCGGTGGCTAAGCCCTGTCTCGTAATACATGGATCACAATGGAGCGGGGATTTCGGCGCAGGGAAGATGACGCGTGGGCTGGAGATTACGTCTCACCATGTGGACAATGCGAAGTCGGCGATAATGCAAATGTGTTGCTCACCGATGCATCACCCCAGAGTGCCTTGCTGTCCCGTCCATCTCGGGGAGTAAAGCTGCTGATGTGTATCGATCGTGAAAAGCGTAACTCAGCACATCTCCATGATGATGGGGCGGGCTGGGGGGGGGGGGGGGGGGTCGTCGGAGGCACTGGAACGGGGTCCTGGTGTTTAGCTTTAGGGACTAGCATGGAATCAATCAGCCCCGGATCTCAATCGATGGCTTGTCCTTTTGTTATTTGCATGGGGTTTTTGATAAGCTCATCCCCATTGTGCATGCTATTGATCCACCCCCCAGGGCACAACCCTCCATCACACCATCACATGTCTGTGATGGGCGAATGTAGATGTGATGCGTGTTCATTGGCCAAGAGCTTGCCACTGTCCAATCACCCTCCATTTGAACACTGCTGCTTTGCTTCGCCGCGAGCTTGGCCCTGGGAGGTATTTTTATCTGAACAGGGTTCTCGTTTGTCTCATTTGAATAGCTTTCATGGGATTGGATGGCCTTCCACCAAGACATAATGGCACATCAAATGTGTCTCAAACGCTTCCAATATGCAAACATTGAGACAATCTCATCCGCGTACGGATCCTCCACTCATCCAGCCAAGCAATATTAATCTTGTCTCCAGCCGCGTTTCTTTGCCAAGTACTACTTTCTTAGAGTGATGAGCTATGCAAGCCCGGTTAGCGGCTGTGGTATCACAACCAGCACAAGGAATATAACCCGTCCGCAGTGTTTCAGCTCGGTATACCGGATGTGCTGGCGTTTGGAAATGTTTTAATGAGTATCTATTTGGTTTGTAAGGTGTTGTCGGGTTTCAGCTCCCTCCCCATTGTGTGCAAGACACTTTGCTAAACCAATAGCGCTGTGACTGATTAGCCTGGCTCTGTCCTGGCTAATGAGGTCCTTGTTAAACTTTAATGTCTCTGTTCCGCCGTAGTCAGGGAGATTTAACGCCGGCTCCTCGGGGGAAGATGCACCACACTGATTTGTGCCCCAGCGAGCAGAACACTGACATTGGCGTCATGTGGTCATAGGAGATACTCTGCTGGCCTGTAATGCCCCTGGGTGTGTTTGTGTCTGTCTGTGTTCATCTGGGTGTCTCTGTTTTTATTTGTGTGTGTCTTTCTGTGTACATGCTGATTCTGTGTGTGTGTGTTCATGTTGTACTATCTAAGTGGGGACCAAAATTCCAGGCAGAGGTGTAGGCAGTTTCAGTTGGGTGCAGGGTTAGAATTAGGGTTCCTCTAGGTTTAGGTTAAGGGTTAAGGTTAGAATTAGCATTACTGTTGTTTTTTGTGGATTATGTGTTTAATAGATACATTTCTTTTATTTTGAATGAGAATTCTGTTACTTAGTAATATGTGAAATGGGTTTGTGTGTTTGAATGTCTGCTTAGGGGTAATGATGCCGCTGGAATTAAATTACCACTGAGTCCCTCTACCACATCCCCTCACTGGAGAGCTTAACGCATGGCTGCTCTCAGTACTGGGTCAAATACATCTGGCTCATTTTAGGAAATCTCTATGATGAATTGTCTAACTGACCCACATTCTTTTGATTTCAGTAGCTTTTGGAGTTTTTCAGAAATAATTCGATATTGTGATAAAGTAAGACAGTCTGTTTTAGTTTAAAGATCTGTCTGGCTGTTTCTCCTCATTATGCTGATGGTTTATTTTTGCTTGACTGGGAGGGAAGGTCTCTGGAATAACCTCTGCATTCAAGTCTGTTGTAGTTCACATATATGTCACTTAGCAGACGCTCCTACCCAGAGCTGCTCACGGGAGTTCATTTTGCAACCTGTCTGAACAGGGATTTGAACCAGCTGCTTGTTCGGTTGCTGGCCCAATGCTCCAGCCGCTTGGCTACCTGTTGCCCATTCCAACAGTAGTTTCTGTGGCTCCAACACAGACCGGGTACAGTACAGAATGCCTAATGATATGTCACAGGAGCCACGCTACGTACTTGCCCTCAATAATGGTCCCTGCCAAAAGCAATGAATAATGAAGCTTAGTGTTGCGTGTGTCTGCAAGCCTCCGCCGCCGTTCTCTCATGTCACTTTAATGAATAATGGACCCCCCCCCCCGTTCCTCCTCTCTTTCTCCTCTTCTCCCTTTCTCCTCTTCGCCCCTGTCATCAGGGACCGCCGCCCAAGGAATGACGAGCTGCGCCCGAGGAGTGTGGCGGCGACCACTGTGAACGGCAGCAGGATCTGAACCCGGAAAACGCGTGGCTTGTTTAGACGAGGGGAGGGGGAGGGGTGGGGCTGGGGACAGAGGAGGACTAGGTGCAGCCTGGATTGAAGGACTGGATGCTAGCCCCACTGGGCCCCAGCAGGTCCCGGCTCCCACAGAGATGGCCTCCAACTTCAACGACATCGTCAAGCAGGGATACGTGCGCATGCGCAGTCGGAAACTGGGGGTAAGTCCAACGCTGGGGGGGGGGTGGGTACAATTGTGTATTTGCGTGTCTGCTGATTGGAAGTGACTGAGGGACAACGGAGAGGTGTGTTCCTGTTGTGAAATAGAGTGGGTAGGTGCATTTATTGATTTTTCTCTTCAGCTCTGCCTCAGGCTATGAATACGAACATGAAGTGTGCATATGGGTAGACTATAGAATATGCTAATGCGTGTGAGTCAGACCTGGATGACGTGAGGATTTTGGAAATGAGACTTTTGGAAATGAGTCAGATTAATCATATGTCAATGAAGACAAATGAAATCACACACTAATACACTTACGAGAATGAGTCAGATTTGCCGAAGCTGCCTGATTACATTTGCGTTCTTGTTCTCCAGTGTTGTGCTATTTGTATTGGTAGAGGAGCGCAGTTGCTTTGTTTTTGTTTTGTTTTTATTATAATTTTCTTAATCAAAGTTTGTAACACGTACAGGGGGATGTAGAATATTTAATATCATTATAGAATTTGCTTTAATGCAGGCACCAAATGCAATCTTTGCCTACCATACTGTCTCACATATTTAGATTATTTAGACATTTAGCAATCTGATGCTTATATTCAATAATTGTCTGTGGTTTATATTTTGGGGATACCCATGCAATGCAGCTAGCCAAATATGGATGTCACTGTGTAGTGGCCACTACACTGGCCAAACCTGGGAGGGATGATGTCATTTATGTGTTTTGAGGAACGGTCAGTATTGATTCTCTTTGATCAAGGCTCTGTTTAATCAATTGAAGACGGAACTAAAGATAAAAGGTAACCGCACCAAACGGGTAGATTTGCTATTTGGATGAAGAAACTGAAAGTTGGAAATTATGACTCCATAAATGTAATTAGAAAATATTGTTAAAAGTTTGGTATTCTCAATTAACCTTGCGTAAGATGGCTGGTGCCATGCAGCTAACGTGTTTTCTTCTGACAACCCTCAAAACACTAGTTTGCAAAGATCATTTATGCAGAACCTTTCATTGCAGACTCTCTTCAGCTCACCTGTAAGCTTTCAACCACAGTACTAAATTCCAGATATTTTTGGCATTCACCTTAATTCCATACAAATTGGTCCATGACGCATAATATGTACGCACAAAGATGATACACAGCCCACACACTCACTACACCGTGAGTATTTTTCTTTTCCGTTATCATGACGACTGCTAAGCACAATTCATCTGAGCCTTTGAGTTTTAATCGTTCCCCTGGAAGAGGATTTTCTGTGCTTTCAGTGATCAAACACATTATACATTAAGAAACAATTCTCTTCTGAATGACTCATTTTGGTTTCCCTTATTTGCCGGTATTGTTTCACCTGTGTTGACAGGGAGGGAGACTGCAGTGTGTCTTGACTGGGGGGTCAAGTTGAGGCATCATCAGCAGGAGACAGACTGCAGTGTGTCTTGACTGG
>JACXGK010002693.1:24479-52057 GCA_016801125.1 Novumbra hubbsi | reverse complement strand
CTGGCAGGGTGTATGGTAGGAGATGTGTGTTAGAGAGTGTGTGTTGACTGGCAGGGTGTATGGTAGGAGATGTGTGTGTCAGAGAGTGTGTGTTGACTGGTAGGGTTTATGGTAGGAGATGTGTGTGAGAGAGTGTGTGTTGACTGGCAGGGTGTATGGTAGGAGATGTGTGTTAGAGAGTGTGTGTTGACTGGCAGGGTGTATGGTAGGAGATGTGTGTTAGAGAGTGTGTGTTGACTGGCAGTGTGTATGGTAGGAGGTGTGTGTTAGAGAGTGTGTGTTGACTGGCAGGGTGTATGGTAGGAGATGTGTGTTAGAGACTGTGTGTTGACTGGTAGGGTGTATGGTAGGAGATGTGCGTGTCAGAGAGTGTGTGTTGACTGGCAGGGTGTATGGTAGGAGATGTGTGTTAGAGAGTGTGTGTTGACTGGCAGGGTGTATGGTAGGAGATGTGTGTTAGAGAGTGTGTGTTGACTGGCAGGGTGTATGGTAGGAGATGTGTGTTAGAGACTGTGTGTTGACTGGTAGGGTGTATGGTAGGAGATGTGCGTGTCAGAGAGTGTGTGTTGACTGGCAGGATGTATGGTAGGAGATGTGTGTTAGAGAGTGTGTGTTGATTGGCAGGGTGTATGGTAGGAGATGTGTGTTAGAGACTGTGTGTTGACTGGTAGGGTGTATGGTAGGAGATGTGTGTGTCAGAGAGTGTGTGTTGACTGGCAGGATGTATGGTATTAGATGTGTGTTAGAGAGTGTGTGTTGACTGGCAGGGTGTATGGTAGGAGATGTGTGTTAGAGAGTGTGTGTTGACTGGCAGGGTGTATGGTAGGAGATGTGTGTGTCAGAGAGTGTGTGTTGACTGGTAGGGTTTATGGTAGGAGATGTGTGGGTAAGAGATTGTGTTAACAGGCAGGGTGTATGGAAGGAGATGCGTGTGTCAGTTTATTGACAGATTCATATTCTCCTAATGAATGTATGTTGATTGACAGACTTAGACTTACTTCTAACCATCACAACAAGACAACTGGACTGCTTAACCCTAACCCAGGCTGTTGATGTGCACAACAATTTGTTGCCAGTCAATTTTGTAAAACTAGGGTTACAAAATCTGTATGTGGCAAATAAATAGCAATTAAGGTGAATATTAGTGATTAGTATTACACGGCTGTTACTTTAAGAAGTATTTTATTTAATCACTGTAGGAAATACCTGATATATATCTCACTGTACTGTACAAACCCCACTGTGCCTTTCAAGCCGTTCTATTTATTACCCAGCTACTTCTCATTCTCATTATATCGCAATCTCTCCAAGAAAGAACAAGAGAGTGACAAATACAGCAATCAGGATCATTATTACAGGCCGGGTTTAAACCATAACAGGAAGACTTAACAGGAAGACGCGGGGGGCCGGGGGGGGGGGGGGGCACATTTAGAAATAGACATTCAAGCGTTGGGAAACTTTTACTCCCTGCAATCACTTTTATTTTAGGATGAAGAGGCGATGCAAGGAGATATGAGAGCAGTCGTGGCATGAAAGAAGTAAATTCTTCCTGTGCTGTATCCACATATATTTCTGTTAACTTGCAGTTGGATTGCAATTTAGAGTCCCCTTGAGTACACTTTGACTATCTGTGTGGATTCTGTATGATGACGCAAGAAGTATTTTTCTGTCTGGGCCCAGAGAACCCTGTAACCAGATGGAATTTACCCATTAGAGGCAAGATAGAACATACCTTGGACTGCTTATTGAAGATAAACAGGAAGTTGGTACATTATAGTGAACAGGGATCATCTATCACAGAGATTTCTGTGATAGATTTCATTTAGAAATGTTTCCCAGTCTTCAACAAATGTCCTTACGATTAATCATTTTCATTGTTTTTAAATAATAATAATACAGAACAACATTTCAATGTCACATTTAGTAATTGAGTAAATTAAATAATGGCTCTCGTGTTTTAATGTGTTTGCAAGTATTGCAAGGTAGCTGTCTTAGTATGGCAGCCATCTCGTTCTCGAATTGAGCAAACATTTTAAATAACAAGGGTGAAAAAAGGTCACAGAATGTATTTTAACAGTCACAGAAATTACCATCAGGGTTGTGTTTTTTGTCGGTTGTTATGGTTTGTATCGTATGCTTAGCTACTTGGCTAATTGTTTGTGTAGCTTGCTAAAATAGTTTTAGCTAATTGTGAAAACACTGGACAGATTAGGATGGAAACATCCAAATCTAACTGCATAGTTTATCTGTGTTTCTACAGAATTGATGCGTAATGACAAGTAATTATCCTTATCTCGTCAATTAGTCTTTCCAGCTCCACTAGCTCTGTCCTACTTAGTATCTTTATGGATACCTGGGATGCGATTAATCCATCTCACCAATAAGATTCATGTGTTTCCCAAAGTAAAGAGAGGTAAGCAGCATTTTTGGTAGTTTCCAAGAGAAGCATCATTTTAAAGTCACAGAAGACCTCTTCTGTGTGGACCTGAGGGTTTACCATCTCATTCTGCCCAATGTTACGGAGAAAGTTAGTGGGTTGTAATCCATGATTACAATGGCATGGTACTTTGCTTTGCAAGAAAATCCTACCTAAAATACCCTGCTCAAAATCATTAAGGAAACATGTATTCATTAAGGTATAACACCAAGTCATTTAAACATCAGGGATATCAATCTGTCTATTTAGGAAGCAATTGTGAGTCAATGTTACCTGTTTTGGTGCAAATGGAAGTGACAAAAGGTGCACTGGAGTGACGAGCTACCGGTGTGATTGTTTCTGACCAAACTGTCAGAAGCCTACTCCATGAGGGTGGCATGAGGGACCCACGTCCTCTAGTGGGACCTGTGCTCCCAGCCCAGCACCGTGCAGCTCCACTGGCATTCCCCAGAGAACCCCAGAAATGGCAGTTCCTGGATGACAAAGGCATTGATGCCATTGACTGGCTCTCAGATTTCCCAGACATGAATCTTATTGAGAACCCCTGGGACGTAATGTGTTGGTGCCTCTGACCACGCCATGCAGAGCCAAATCTGTCCAGAAGTTCATTCAGGCCCTGATACATGTCTGGGTGGAGATCCCCAAGGAGACCATCCGCTGTCTCATCGGGAGCATCCCAGGACGTTGTTGGAAGGGCATACGGGCACGGGGGGGTCATACACTTTACCGAGTCACAGTTGCAGCGATAACGTTCACGCAAGTTGCAACAGCCTGTAATTTCAATGACTTGCTTTCATTGTTGGTGTTGGAGTTTGAATCCAGCCCTCAATCGGTTGGTGATTTAGATTTCCATTGACCGTCGTAACGTCATCCTGTTCTCAATGTCTTACACAATGTACAGTAAAGATTTTGATATTTCATATATTTTGTTTGTCAAGACCCAATGTGTGAGTTAAGTGTTCCCATTATTTCTTGGAGCAGTTAAGTTTAGCTCCCACCACTTCCCACCGTTGACTTTCGTAGACATTGCTTATTGTTTTTAGGTTTTCTCTCCAGCACTGATTTTTGCAGATTACTAATTCAACTTGTGTTCTAAAAATATATGCACTTTCTGTGAGTCACACAGGATGAGGGTGTCTGCTGAATGTGGGGGCCATTTGTCATTTTTCATAACCATTTAAATTATGGACATGACAGTGAAATTAGTGTTCTCTTCCTGTGGGTTTAGAGACCCCTCACAAATGTGTGATTATAGTATTTTGGACCATAGAAACTGATACGAGTAATCAGGGTTGAGTGGGCCTCTCCTGCTATGATTAGATACCAACCGTCTCTATCAGTAATAGTGGTTCAACGCTGGGTAGGAATTCCCTAACATTTCGCAATTATCACACCTCTTGCACATGGAGGAACTAATGACACACTTGAACCACTAATCTACCGTACATGTATGCTTGATGTGTGAGTCATTATTTTGGTGGTTTTCTTGTACGAATATATTGTGAGAGAACAGATATCTAGAATGAACTGGGTCCTTTTGACTTTGCATGTACCGTGAGGTAAGAGTAAGAGTTTTAAAGAAGTATTGCATAGCGTGTCTCCCATTCCAAATGTGTGAATGTGCCTAGCATAGTAGTGAGCCCTAGAAATACTTCCTCCACCTGAGCAGTATCGCTCACCCCCTCTGTAGGACTCCCCTCACCCTCCCTGGAACAGATTTACCAGAGTCATGCCAAGGGAGCAAAATGGAAAGCCACAGAGACACATTTTGATATCAGCAAGGAATGGCTTAAAGCAGTGGTTCCCAAGCACGCCCTCGAGTACGCCCGGCAGCACATTTTTGTTGTAGGCCTGGGAAAGCACACCTCAATTAGAGCCTGATAGTTAGTTGACAAAGTTTGCACTGTTGAGGGTTCTGGAAGTATGGAATTGGGAATCAACAGAGGCCTAAAAACTACAACATCTAAGTACTCAATTGGGATCGGCTATGTGTTCACCAGTTCTGGGCAGTATTACATTTACATTTTAATCATTTAGCAGACACTCTTATCCAGAGCGACTTACAATAAGTGCTTTCCTCTTAAGGTGTCTTGGAAAATCAACATCTGACAATCATAATAAGTATGCTTTCCTTCATGGAATCCATTAGTTGGCATAGTCAGTGCCAGAGCAATGTATCTTCTCGAGTGGTGAGTGTTAGGAGATAAACTCATCAAAGAGGTAGGTTTTCAGCTGCTTTTGGAAGATTGACAGGTGTCAATTCGCTGCCGTGATATCAGTGGTAGGTTTGTTTCACCATTAAGGTGCCAAGACATAGAGGAGTTTTGCATTGGCTGAGTGGGAGCTGCCATCCGTGAGGGTTGGGTTGCCAAAAGACATGACATTGCAGATCGGAGTGCACAAAGAATTGTAGGGTTCAGCATAGCCTGGAGGTAGTTAGGGGCAGTTGCCAATGCTACAACATAGTCTTGTAGCGGATGGGAGCGTCTACCTGAAGCTAATGGAGCTTGTGGAGGTGAGTGGTGAAATGGGTGAATTTGAAAATGTTGAACACATGACGGGCTGCAGCGTTCTGGATCAGTTGCAGGGGCTTGATGGCACAAGCAGGGAGCCCAGCCAACAGTGCGTTGCATTAGTCCAGATGGGAGATGTGACTGGCTCAGATCTTGAGCCGATCCTTGTGTAAGGTAGGGCTGTATTTTGTGGATGTTGTACAATCTACACGTGCGAGTCATTGCTTCTGGTTCTTATTGAGTGTCACACCAAGGTTCTTTTCAAGGTTAAGCTTGAAGTGGTGGGCTGACATGACATGTGGGTGAATGTTAGGCTCTAGTGGGTTAGTGATAATCACTGCATGGATTTAAAATGATGATATACAAATGGAGAATAGAAAGCGAGATTAGAATACCTGTGCCACAGTCTCGTCAACCGGATTTTCTCAGGGTTTGAGAGAACACATAGTTGGATAAAGAAAAGGCGGCAGGGGTAGCTTTGTTTTCTGGGGAGATCCATGTCTCTGTCAGGGCCAGAAAGTCAAGTGATTGTTGGGCAGCAGTATCTAAATGCGACCTAGATTACCAGGTAAAGGGAGTTCAGAACTACCCAGTCATCAATGAAATGAAAAATTAGCTATTTAGTTTCCGCAGTACCCACCAGACAAGAAAACAGCAAATATAGGCATGGTTATGAAGGAGGCCACTAACTTAAAATATAGTCAGTGGTGAGTATGTAGCAGTGGAAAAGGACCAGTTATCGACCAGGTATCGTTTCTCGATGGTCTTTTCAAACTCACTGCATTAGACTTTTAACCCTTAACACCCCAGTAGAATTCCAGAATGCTGCGGTAAATTCCCAGGAGTTCTATAAATAAATCATATTTTCTCACACATTTCAAACAAATAGACATAGCACAAAAACTAAATTACAATTACAAGTTAACTTTGTTTTAAAGAGCACATCCTCGTCTTTAATTTGGCACCACATTCACGTAATTTTGAATAATACGTATTGTTTTCTAAACGCTTGTAATAAAGATTTACGTCTCACTTGTCCTCCTCCACTTCCGCTGCGAATGCATTACACATTTGCTACTACACAAGTTGTCTAATAAACGAAACAGATAGTAAGCTAGCTTCAGCAAGCAGTTTGGTTCGTTTCTATATTGCCTAACTGACATCTATAGAAACAAGAACGAACGAAGTGTGCATAAAACGAAACTGCCTATTTTTTAAGAGATCGCAATTATTCACGGTCTACACATTTAATGGAATCATAACAACGTAATCATAAGGCACACAAATCTCAACACATTATATTTTGTATAGATTGTAAGTGAAAGGTTGTGGCACATATTTCGGGAGATTCAGGACATCATGATCCAGTTATGACGTCGTCAGCAAAGCATAACGTTACTTTCTCCAATCTTGGCTAGTTAGTGAAAGTGACGATTCGTTACTGCCAAAGCGAAACACATTTGCGGGCAGAAAACCTTTCTAGTCTGATAGATACACCAAACCGGACAGTTAGTTGTCTAGCTATCTTTGGCAGTTTCCCTTTATGAAAAAAGTTAAAAACATCTAACTAATTATCCAACTACACCGCTAAATACCCAGACTGAGGAAACAACCATTGCAGCTCCACAGCAGAGCTCCCCTATCAAGGTATCTTGACAGGTATGTTATTGCCATCTAAAATATATTACCAACATTTCACAGCATAGTCACTCCACCACATATATATACGCAGTTTATATCGGTATATATTATATTCGGTAGTGGCTTCAGTGTGTCCTCACACATATTTGTAAGAGAACGTGGTGACACACTTCACTTTGGGCCAACCCAGTCCACCCAAGCCGTTATACTCATGGGACACCACATACCCGCTGATCTAACATATTTTTGCGTTCCTTGACAAACCAAAATGTTGCCCTTCAGACAGAAAGGTAACTAACAAATGAAGTGACCAAAACCATATGGTTTGGTTGTAAAATCACAAGCTTGGAGGTATGCACACAATCTGGAGGCTAAGTTCTGAGTGCTAAGATGTGAACGCTCTGTTTTACCCCTCAAACTCCTAACCCCACCCTACCTGAACCCCCTAATCAGTACCCCAACCTTTTTTTCCTCAGTATCCCCTCACACAGACCTAAGTGATATGATGGTTATCTGATTCATCATATCAGCCGTATAAAAGATGCACACACACACACAGACCCACGGGCACACAAAGAGATACGCACACACACGTATACAAATTCGTTATAGCTCTACCACAGCCAGTACACAGTCCCATTGTTCAGCTCTCCATAAAATGGGTCATCTGCTCTGTGTGTCTGTGCAGTGTGATTACAGTGCCGATCGCTGTGTGTGTTATAGTTATTAAGGCCAATGGAGGGCTGTGGGCTATCTCTAATGCTGTTAACACACCTGGCTTTAGCTGACACCATGGACAGATCACAGGACTCTAAGCCATTTCTGTGGCGTTTTTTCACTACCTGAGGTACGTGCGCGAGTGTGTTTGTCTCTGCATGCCTGCGGGCGTGTGTGTGTGTGGGGCAAGAGTTCCCCTGTTTGTATGTGTCGCAACTTTCCCTTAAACACACTGTACAAACATTGGATGAATTAGCTAATATGTAAAGCAATGAAGACCAGAGCCAAGCAGCAGGCGTGGAGTTAGAAGGCTGAAAAATAAACTCTTAGAGGTTTGTTGTTCTATTTTCTCCTTGCAAGCCCATTTATCACTTGAGCAGGCTCAGGCTTTTTCTTCTAAACCTATCAAGGGACAGCATGCTGGGGACCTTGGCTTGGATCAGAGGTCCACAGATCTGGTCTCCTGCTCAACAATGTGGACTATCAGAAACATGCAGTGCTAGGCAGGCAGATCCTAGGAACCAGTAGGATGGTGGAACATTGCCTTTATACTGCCTTGCTTTGGCAGCAGACTTTCAGACTTTCGTCTGTGACCTTACTCTGAGACCTTACTATGATATTTTACTCCGAGACCCTACTCTGAGACCCTACTCTGAGACCCCACTCTAGGCTCAGGTAGACATATCCGTTGGTTTCTGCATGTGCTTGGCTACTGTGGTAAAGAATGGTAACCTAACAGTGAATCGTCTGTATATTCCAGCTGCTCTCTCAGAGCCAGATCGACATGGTGAAGGTGGTGAACTCTGTCAGTGATGCACTCAACTCCATGCAGAAGGAGACAGGAGGACTGAAGGCTCGAGTCAAGGCCGACCTGCAGAGGGCCCCAGTTAGGGGGACTCGTCTCAAAGGTTGTGCCAACGGTAAGACCGATGACTGTCTGTGCGTTAACTGGCCAGCTGGCTCTGTTCGTCTGTCTGAATGTCTGTCTGTGCATCTTTCTTTCTGTGTGTTATTGAAAGGGTTGTGAAGTCATGTCAGAAGTAAAATTCAGCATGAAAAATTGTTTCAGTGATTCGGAACACTATGTCAGAGAGAACTATAAGGATGTTTAATCTAAAAGTCAGGCAAATTTACTTACAATCGTAGACGGGATCTAGTCATTGCTGTGGATTACATTGCGATTAGAACCCTGATTGTTCAGTAGTGTATCGTCTGTGGTGAATCTGACCTCAGGGCCTTTGCTATTAATGTTGAATGTTTGAGTGTTGAATAAAAGCATCTAAATGTATGAGCAGTGGCTGGTGTGTCCGCTGGGTGTCTGACACAGACTGAGAGCCTGAGAAAGCCTGCGGCTGGGTCCCTGAAGGAAGCTTCAGTCAAACCTACATAAGATCTGATGGAAGGCTTCCAGTGGAGTATCCCTCTGGCTGTCAACCATGGAACACACAGAGACTGACACTTACCACACACACACACACACACACAGTGTGCCACAGGCCCCAGGTTCCCATTAATATTTCCTACTGCATGAAAATCCTTGAAGTAATTTCACACTCTGGGATTCCTGCATATGTGGAACTAGGAAGTTATAGTATCTACCCCCTCCCCAAATCACTGTCACAACACAACTATCCATGGGTGGAGGCGTAAAGTCTAATGACAGCTAAATGTACAAAGGGGTTTTAAATATTTCCCCTCCAATAAGAATTTAAAGTACTTCATTAAACTTTTACATTGAATGTAGGTTAGAGTGGTATAAAGGGCATTTTGAGTAGAGGGGTATTAAGGGCATGTTGAGTAGAGGGGTGTAAAGGGCATGTAAAGTAGAGGGGTATATATGGCATGTTGAGGTAGAGGGGTATGAAGGGCATGTTGAGTAGAGGGGTATAAAGGGCATGTCGAGTAGAGGGGTATGAAGGCATTGTCGAGTAGAGGGGTATAAAGGGCATGTAGAGTAGAGGGATATAAAGGGCATGTCGAGTAGAGGGGTATGAAGGCCTTGTCGAGTAGAGGGGTATAAAGGGCATGTAGAGTAGAGGGATATAAAGGTCATGTAGAGTAGAGGGGTATACAGGGCATGTAGAGTAGAGGGGTATAAAGGGCATGTAGAGTAGAGGCAAGCAATCTGCACTGATGTCAGTGGCTTCAATAAATGAACAGAGCAAGTACAGAGCCAGCTAGCTAGTAGCCTATCCACCACTCAGTTTTAAGTTCTGCTCTATGAAATATCAAATTATAGATTTAATCATAGTAAACTACACAGCCAAATTATGCAGTTTTGCTGTGAAATCTCTCCTGCCGACATTGTTCCTTGAGTAGCTCACAGCTACTCAACTGACAACTTAACAAATGCACCAGCATGCATACATGCACAAACACAGTCCCAGGTTCCAGCAGGCGTCTCAAGATGATCTCTGACAAGACAACTCTGTTCATCATGAAAGCAATTTAAATGTGTCTAAATTATAAAAAAAATGGGTGTGTTGGTTGTGAAAATACATGTTTATGGTTTGACAAGCTAAATTTGTACAGAAATTGTGCTGTTTTCCCGAATGCATTGGTGCATATGGTTGTGTCGGTGTCCCAAGCTTTCAATCATAGTTTCTTTATGCCACCGGGTCAAAATGTTTCAAAAAGGCTTTATAGCTTATACACTAAATCAAAGATACAATAATATTACCATTTACCTTTATAGTTTTTGGTGGAAATCAAATTAATCCCGTCCTCAGCATCACACATTGGCCATGTGTACCAAAGTTTTACTAACAGTTTTGTTAATCCGGCCGCAATTTGTCATAAATTGATATGGATAGCAGCGGTTTGGTGATGAAGTAACAGAAGTCCCATTAATTACATTCAACTCTGTAGCCAACAAGTATTATCAACAATGTCTAACTAGTTTTGACAGTGATGCTTATCGGCCTCCTCGCTAGTATCTTAAACCAATAGCGTCTGTTGACGCCGCTCTACATTGTGTTTGTGCATGTGCCCTTTCACAGACTTCACACTGCCATTTTAACAGTAAATGACTTGCTTCCAACCAAAAAATATCGACCTCTAATTGTGTTTTTTGTATTCTTTGTTTTTTTCTAGTTTTGTTAAGAAACAATGCTATTAAACCTTTCGGATGACAACGAATTGTGCCACATCTGAAAACTGGTAGTTCCAAAAACAAACAAAGTAAAACAAATTGGCCAATGTTTTTAAACACAGGTTTTAGTTAAACAAGCTTATACCTGTGGTTGTGGGACTGGGGGGAAGGATTTCTCTGGGAACCGGTGATTATCTAATGTGTCTTTCTAAAAGTAGTTTTTGGCAAATATGGGAAGTCTGTTGTTGCTTAAAACTTGGGGGGTTTGTCATACCAGAAGCTGGCATGTATAATGTCATCATTACGTATTACCGCTTAGCAAGCGAAACCACAATATCTCCACAGTGGCATATACTCAAACCTGATGACTCCCCTGACTGTTTCGGCAAGCTTGATGACCCCTTTGTGGATCATACTGAATAGCCAAGCCTGATGACCCCTATGTGGAACATTCTGTCTAGCCAAGCCTGATTACTCATATGTGGAAGATACTGTCTAGCCCAGCCTGATGACTCCTCTATGGAACATACTGTAAAGCCAAGCCTGAGGACTCCTATGTGGAACATACGGTATAGCCAAGCTTGATGAACCCTTGTGGAACATACTGTATAGACAAGCTTGATGAACCCTTGTGGAACATACTGTATAGACAAGCTTGATGAACCCTTGTGGAACATACTGTTTAGCCAAGCTTGATTAACCCTTGTGGAATATACTGTATGGACAAGCTTGATGAACCCTTGTGGAACATACTGTATAGACAAGCTTGATGAACCCTTGTGGAACATACAGTATACACAAGCTTGATGAAGCCTCGTGGAACATACTGTATAGACAAGCTTGGTGACCCCTATGTGGAACATACTGTATAGACAAGCTTGAAGAACCCTTGTGGAACATAAGGTATAGCCAAGCTTGATGAACCCTTCTGGAACATACTGTATAGACCAGCTTGATGATCCCATGTGGAACATACAGTATAGACAAGCTTGATGAACCCTTGTGGAACATACTGTTTAGACAAGCTTGATGAACCCTTGTTGAACACACTGTATAGCCAAGCTTGATGAACCCTTGTGGAACACACTGTATAGACAAGCTTGATGAACCCTTGTGGAACATACAGTATAGACAAGCTTGATGAACCCTTGTGGAACATACTGTTTAGACAAGCTTGATGAACCCTTGTGGAACATACTGTTTAGACAAGCTTGATGAACCCTTGTGGAACATACTGTATAGCCAAGCCTACTGACCCCTCTGTCACAATAAATACTTGCCCCCCCCCCCAATCCTTATTTCACCACCTACTGTCTCCATTATCCACGTTTCTCTGCCAAATGAGGGTTAGATTGCCCTGTAATATGAGTCTAAGCAGTCTATTTGAATGCTCTCCTCATCCTTTCCGCTTCTCTTTGTTTACTCTTACATAATGTTTTAGCCTCATGTTTTCTCTCCAGCTACACACCCAATGATAGCTTTTTGACTCTCTTTTTTCCTCCCTGTCCTTGTCTGTGTTTGTGCCTGTCTCCCTCTGAATTCATTCCTCTACGTTTCACTCCTATTTTCTCTCTTTCTCTCCCTGTCCCTGACCCTGTCTCTTTCTCTTTCCTTCCCTTGTTCTTCATCTCTTTCCACTGTGTCTGTTACTTTAAAGGCTCTCGTCCTCGTGACTGTGGTGATCTGTATGCTAATGGGCAGAGAGAGGACGGCATCTACTCTGTGTTTCCCACTCACTACCCCTCCGGCTTCCAGGTTTACTGTGACATGACCACGGACGGAGGGGGCTGGACGGTGAGTCACACACACACACACACACACAAGCAACCCTGCAGACATACACTACAGGAGGAGGACAAGGACCATATTTTCAAGTGTCTGTATTATAATAGAAGAAACAAACATAACCTCAAGCACTCTGACAGTTTTCTCATTTATCCACAGTAAATAAGGTCTCCCCTTTTTCTCTAAATATTTATTGGTTTGAAAATGTAAATATAAAAAGAACAGCTTAAAGGTAATACAATGTGTATTGCCTTTGCTTTTTATTGGTTTTGCTCTCTTTTACAAATGATATGTGCCAAGCCACAATAAAATAACAATCATTCAGTGTAAAACAACACGTTTAAAAGCTGTCCCAGAATGCAACAGATCCATCTCCAGAGTAACAAGAGCGCTGGAGAAAAAACATTGCTTTTTTCACTGATGCATTGCCTGGACACTAGGATATTTTGTAAATGGACCATTTTAGCTTAATGGACATTGCATTTGCATGTGAAAACAGTAATCTAATGGCTCAAAAAATGTGAAAGACTAAAAGAAATGAGGGAGACTAAATCGTAAGTGAGTTAAAAACATGGATATCCATTTAATAGACCCCAAAAACATAATTTGGGAACGATTGTCATTTGCTGTTATGAATGTTACACGCTCTATGGCTGTTTTAGAGTTTGAAATAAACATCTCCAGACTAATATATTAAGATAGAAATGCTCCTAAATTATAGTAAATTTGCAATGTTATATACTGAACAATGTACATATGTACAAAGTCCCAAACTATACGACAAATACCTCTAGGTTTTTAAAAAGGACATGATCCATGGTCCAGAAATATAATTAAAATAGTTGAAGATGTATTTGTGTTTGAAATCTGAGTTTGTTAAAAACGTACCACATTTGTACATCGCAAAGTGTGTACGTCTGATACTCGTATTAGTGGCACAACTCACAGACCAGTGGAAAAATGCTCAGTTAGATGACTCTTGAAGAGTTTAAACTCGGCAATCAGCACTCTACGGAAGAATCAGCTTTTTATATATATATATATATATATATATATATATTTCTTTACAATTGGAAAACACTGGCCAATTACTGCAGTTTGCTGAGATATAGAGCAAGACTACATTAAATTCCTGGCTTACTCTGGGTATTTTCAACTCTTGATCTGAGCATACAAGCACATCAGCTCAGATGAAAGTCTGATGATCGAGAGCAGAGCCTATTAAATTAGACATTTTGCATTAACTTGGAGTGTCAAGAGCATTTTGTTTCATATAGTATTCATGTCATGTAAGTATTACATTAGGCCCTAATAGGTCATTATCTTCTCAATTTACAATATGTTGCGTTGTTATAAGGATCATCATGTTCTGTTTTCTCATTCTCAAACCCATTTGAGACACTATTTATGCCCAGTAGGCAACTGTGACTTAAAGCAGGTGAGATTAATAACCTAGTAAATGAAGACCACCTACCTCTAACCTTGTTATTTGGGATTCTTGAAAAGGTTGCAGATCATTTCGTCCAGGTCATTTTTTCTGGGGCAAACATTTTGAGAATTTGTCCATTTGCCTGGGTGTAGGTGAGATATTTAACAAATTAGCTGACACATTTAAAGCACCTGTAAACACCACCTTTTTTTCCTTGTATGCCTAACTTATTCATGATCAAATGAAATATAGAGCAAGGGTGTAAATGTGTATGTCATCAGCTGTACTGCACATTTCTGGATACTAAATAAAGTTTGTTTATTTTGAGCGGGGTTCACAACAATCTTGTGATCCATTTTGAACAAGCTGTTTCTCTTGAGACAAAATAATAATTCAAGTAACACTAAAACAAGAATAAAAACACATCCCAGCTCCATACTTTGTAGTGTCATAGGGATTTATATAAGGCAAATACTCAATCTAGTTCAGTGCAGAAAAAGATTTACAGTCACTATACATTTTGTACTGGAACACCAAAGGTGGATTTAAACAGGCCAAGCAAGTGATACAGTCAGAAGATAGCTCCAAAGATAGTAGCTCTACTAGTGCCATTGATTCTTCTACATGAATGTTTGCCTTTGCTCTACTTTAAACATCTGAAACACTAAAAAATTGCCTTATATACTTTGAAGAACTAAAATAAAATGTACCAAATCATTTAGAGAGTTTTAATGTAAAAATAGGCAGGTACATGCTAGCTGTAGCCAGCTAAAGTTGGCTTAGCTAAACCGCTGAGGCGAGTACAGAGATACGTGATGTGGTAGTCTTGGTAGCGGCTGGCTATATGACTATTATCAGAAATGAGTTGATGACTGACTGTAACGAGATAATAAAGTCTGCTAATTTATGCTTAACTAACAATCACTGCAGTAGTGAGCACAACCAAGCCCTCAAATCATTTAATGTAATTATTTCATGTTATATATTTTCTTATTAAACCGAAATCTATCGAATCATTCTCCGAAAACACTAATCACGCAGCACCACGTAACATCACCTAAGTTGAAAACATTTTTTGCATGTTGAACTTGAACACTGCGGAATGAACGAGCAGAGACGCAAAAAACCACCATGAAGATGAAGTGAAAAGACTTCTATGATGGTGTCTGAGAATGCATCTTAGAATACCGGTGAACAAAACAGGTGAAATGAAAATGTGGGCCTGCTTTCCTGCTAGACACGCATTGAATACAATTGAATTGATAGAGGAAGAGAGAGAGCGCGGAAGAGCCAGGTAGATGTAGAGATTACTATCGAGAGAGAGAATTGTAGAGGGTATAGGTAGGGTGAGCGAAAGAGAGAAATGAATAAACAAACCAATTTATCGTGTGAGAATATCAAAGACACATTCTTCTGCTAAGTTGTTTATTTTCAGACATGACAGACTTGTCATCCAGTGATAGGCTTTTCATAAGAGTTTGATATCCAAGTGCAGTGAAGGATAGGATTACAATTGGCTGAGATGTAGTGTTGTGTTGTCTGTGTTTTGGACGTGTTTTGTATCAAGGGATCAAACACTCCTGGCTAACCGGGTTAAAGTAAAGAGCCCTTTGGTTAGATTGAATCTTTGGACAGTTTTCCCACAGGGGGGATTAGAACTGTAGAGATGGAAAGGTGAGCAGAAACTAGTGTAATTCATACAGGGAATAGGGTCCCATTTGGTCATAGTTCTAAACACACTGGGACACTAAACACACTGACACAGTCAATTATTAGCCTGTTCTATATATAGTTGCAGGATAGAATACGTATTCAGGTGGTGTTTATAAGTGCATTTCTACATATGTTTTATCTTTATTTATTATCTACTGTTCATTGTGAACGTGTGTCCTTTTTGATTTAGTGTAAAGGTATGTGTCTATGCATTGTCTTTTGTTTTGCAGATTAAATTAGGGCCATTTGTCCACACACAAAACATACAATCCGGTCTCATCATTACTTTTTGTCCCCATGAGTACAAAGTACATTTCCGATTTAGTGGTTAGGTTTGGGGTACGACTTACAGTTGGAATGTGGGATAGAATTGAGGTCACTTTCAGGGTTAGGCATTATTGGCTTGGTTTTGCAATAGTGTTAGCCCCTGGGGATAGGTTAACTAAAGGCAATCATGTTATGTTACTAGGGTTAAGGTAAAGGTTAGTTTTATGAATAAAAGCATAGGATTATGACTAGGATTAGAATAGACATGTTTTGGTTTCCTGATAAATTCACAGATTTGTTTTTTTTAGGTGCTTCTGCATGTGTGTTTCTGAATGTATATTAATATTAGTGTATTTAGGTACAGTATGTATGTGTGTGTATGTATTGTAGCCAGGAAAAGCAAGGACATTAGATAGGAAGACGTTTGTAGTCAGAGCGTTTTATATTTAGACTATTTAGGACTTAAACTTAAGAAATAAAATAACAGAAATTAGACCTCTGGTATTCTATGGAATACACTAAGCCAGGCATTTTGGTATCTTCTCGGTTTGGGATGATTGTACAGCGGATGTCATGACACAGTCACAGTCACAAGAGAGAGACACACATCTCCACTGCAGGCCACCTGATCATCATTCATCAGAGGCGTGTGCGGAGGGGGGAGGCTGGCTTGACGTGCACACCTCTTCTCCCAAGCTGAAAAGATCCTGGATGGACATACAGCTCTAGAAGGTGGTTTGGAAAGTGGTCTCTTAAATTCCAGTGGTCTCTCAAATTGATCCCTTCAGTTTTTCCTTAAAAACTTTCCTTTTCAACTTTTTGGGAAAGGAAAGAAAAAGGTGCAGTGGTCTGTATTTGTTGTCTGTCCTATTGTACAGATGTAACCCCCCCCCCCCCATGGGGTTGGAACCAGCGATCCCCTGAACACAATGACTGTCTGACAACTGTCACCCACGAGATATCATTATCTTCACCTCAAAAGCCGTGGCCCCTGTGGAACTTGGGAAACAACTTCACCGTTGTGTCTGACTAGGTGACGTAACTAGCTGAAATGCTGTCTGCGGTGACCTCTAACTGACTAGCCCTTTCGCCCTGAAAAATGAGTTGTCTGAGTTATTGCATAACCAAGCAAACGACAAAAAAAATAAATAAGGATACGTGAAATATATAAACAGGAACCGTGTGTATATATTTACATGAAATATATTTGATATACATAAAATGCTAATGGAACAATAACCTGCTTGGGTAAACCAGCAGCAAGCTTCTCAGCTCTGCCATTCACAAACTGTATTCTACACAAGGATAGCCTGAAGCCGGTGAATGTGAACGTTTTGTCTGTCACTGGGTGTTTGTCCATCATTGTCAGCGAGTGTGTCTTGGACAGGCAAGGTCGTGGCCCCGTATCATCTGATCAAGTGAGAAAGACAGTGTGAGTGCTTGGATCAGCATGGCAGAGTACACTCAACCACAGTCTGGCAATGCATTACCACTGCTGTGTACACGGCCTTGTGTTCCTGTGATATGAAAGTGTGCCTCACCGTCTCTGTATGTGTTTGTGCATACACTATCGTTCAAAAGTTTGGGAAATGTCATTGCTTACGAATGAAAAACGCATGTGTTTTCCATTAAAATAACATCAAATGGATAAGAAATACAGCGTCGCCTGCTGTAAATGACTATTGTTGTTGGAAACGGCTGAGTGTTAATGGAATATCTACGGAGCAACTTGCAAGGACTTGTTACTGTAGGTCTGTACCAAGTGAAAAATCATTGACATTTACAAGTTATTTATCATTATTTTACAGTACTCCATTTTGAACGTTTCAAAGATTTTAAGTTTTCCTTCCATTCACAAAACCGCGTGTGAGTGTTTTGGAGCCCATCTGGGTGGGATGAATTACAATCACAAGCCCGGTTACCTGTGTGTCAGACGGTTGTCTGACATTTACTGTTTGAGAAATCCAGTTAAACAGTGTCAGATTCCAGAGGTAATTTCCAGAATTACCTTCTTCTTCGTCTCTGTTGAAAGGGACAGCTTTGACAAGGCAGTTAGAAAGTAGCTAATATTGTCTTGTATTATTCCTTATTCTTCTAATTGAGCACTAGCAGCTTTTTGTAATTGTGTTTTTTTGCACTGCCAGTTTGGTAGAATTATTTTTCTTAGTGACTGTTCTATGTCAAACTGTAAATTGTAAGGTAATGATGGGTGTTCTTCCTATCAACTTCTTTTGGACCTGTCGCCATGGTATTTTACATCAAAGATATAAAGTTGAGATAAGTTCCCAGCAGACTTCAGTTTTATACGAAGTAGCTATGACACATTTTAGTCCTAAATTAAAAATCACCTATTTGTATTAGTCATTCTGTTCCGCGCCTGAATTTGACTGGAGCAAAAACAAATCAATTTTTTTTTTTACTGTGCTTACTGTACATATTGAAATGGCCCTTATTGTCAATTAAATTAGTAATAGTTTTCCAAGAATATTTATATTTCTCAATCTGTACATTGGAGTGCAGTTATATTATGTCTGGTGGAATTAGTTTTGCCTGACTGAAGGAGGAAATTGAAACAGAAACCGTAATTCAACCACTGTTTTATATATTAGATTGACAACAGCATGCAGTGAGACAGCATGCAGAGAGACAGCATGCAGTGAGACAGCATGCAGAGAGACAGTACAATCCCCCCCAAATAGGCGAGGGTGGAATTTGTGTATTATTTATGTATGTTAAATTGGCCCGTTAACAATCGCCCAGATAATCAGAACATATAATTTCAGGCTTCACAGTCATCCTGTATAGTCTACTCATTATACCTAAATGGATCCGAAAGATGCCGGCAAAGTGTTCAACAACTTGTGTCCATCACAGTATTTTGAAAGGGACTTCAACTTTCCCACGTCTGACTTCAACGTATTTCTTCCCAATCCTTTCCCCTTAACTTTCTCTGGCATGCACGTTCGTGATCTTTGCTCTCCCTAAGTACGTACTCTGTACTCCTGCACCCTAAAACCTCTCCATGTATCCCCTCGTGGCGCTGTTTCTTTGCCCCGACTCTCCCTTTCCGCCTCCTTTGACTCCGGCTCGAGCATCGCCCCCTCAGTAAATCTGTGCGTGTTCACAAGAACATTTGAGTGAGCTGTTTCTCCCCACCACTCTCGTTATCTCTCTCAGATTGATCTTTTTGACCCAGAGGCTCAGGTTTCAAGGCAGGTCAATCAAATAAGACTGCTGTCTACCCTGTGATGGAGCCTCTGCTCACTTTCTCTCCTCGCCCTCCCAGATCTACCCATTACCTACAACACTGTGAGCTATCAGATCCACTCCTTCAGCCTCCTTGATGGGTGTCTGGGGCTCTGCGTGCTTGTGGGTTGCCTACTACCTGGCAGGTCACTCCTAACAGATGGCATGGAGATGATCAGTGTCTGCACCATCTTCTGACTGCTGGTGTCCCCAAGGCTTGAGTCTCAGCCCTTTTCTCTGTACTCATAAATCTCTCCGATCTGTCATGTCCTCACGTGGTCTCTCACGGTCTCATGGTTTCTCTTGGTCTCACATGGCCTCTCTTGGTCTCTTATGGTCTCATGTGGTCTCTCATGGTCTCACATAGTCTCTCTTGGTTTCAAAATGTCACACATGGTCTCTTATGGTCTCACGTGGTCTCTCATATTCTCTTTTGGTTTCACAATGTCTCACGTGGTCTCTCATGGTCTCACATAGTCTCTCATGGTCTTACATAGCCTCTCTTTGTCTCTCATGGTCTCAAGCCTCAAGCTTAATCTTGGCACAGTGGTAGCAGGTAGGGGCTGCCTGGTCCAAGAGCTCTTCATCATGGTAGACATCACCCCAGCTTAAGGGTTGTCTAAGGCGTGGCCTTAGACAACCCTCCTTCCCTCTACGTCAACATCAAATCAGTGAATCTCTGGTTAATGCTGTACAACATCGTATAACCGTATAACCTTTCCCCACAGTCGTTTCTCACTGCTTTTCCTCACAACCATTCCTCACACTGGTAGTAGAGCAGGTAGTTATTCAGGCACTTGACATCCTGTCTGTTTAGCTACTGTGACTTTCTGTTAGTTGGCTCTTGCGCTTGTGTCAATATGTCCCATCCAGAATACTGCAGCTCATATGTGTTTCAACCTTCCCAGGTTCTCCCACAACTCACAGGCTTCCAGTAAAAGCCTGCAGCCACTGATATCTATGGTGCTAAGGATGAAATGGTATGAGGGCCACGTTGGATATTTCACCTTGATTAACACCTCTACTCTTACAATAAGTGGTATCGGATCTTTACTGACCTCAGATAGTTAAGGTGCCACTTAACTTCTTTAAAAGTAAGGGTTTTGTGGCAATGTTTTTCTTTCAGCGCAGTTTCTGTGAAGTAAACCTGTGTAGGTCTCTATTTTATGCAGTGAACAAAAACCCCATACCCACAACCAAAGCACAATCATGGGCAGGCTGAGCAGGGTTAGGATGAAAGGCAAGGAGCCGTTCCAGGCACACTAGTAGAGTCCTGGAAATCACTGTGATCTTTGTATTACAAAATGTTATTTTGAATGCGTGTTACTCTATTAACATGTTCCACAAATAACGGCCATCTCTATGGATTGGCTATATGTTCTTGATGAAATATTGCTGCAAATAATTACAAAACAGTCTGCTAATACCTTCAACGTTGTTATTTTTAGATGATATTTAACATGAATATATTATCGCTAAATGTATTCATATTATGCAGGTTTCCATGTACGTCTACAAAATAGCTGGTAACTGCCAGTGACAGAGCACTAATTGGAGATGATATACCTTAGCGATGTCATTGAAGCCCTGCCTTCCAAACCACACGTAGCATTAAGAATTGACCCGGATTGCAAAGAAAGCTCCGAGTTCTCATAATGGCTATGTCACTCTGTGACATCGTGGCTGAGTCACTCTTCGGCTTGAGCTTGACTTTGACCTACGCCATTGAAATTTGAGTTCCTCGTTTCATCACGCCTTCACATCCCGTCTCAGTCTGGTGTCAAACATCGCTCTCTTCCGACAGGAATGTGTGTGCCATCCACATCATCCTGTTAAAACATGCTTTCTTTCTTCGGGATACAGTGGAGAAGAGTTGTGATGACCTTTACACTGAGCTGGTTAGCGCTGGTGATTGAATAGGGCTATTCGTCTTGTGATAAGGTCAGGCCGGTCTGCTGACTGATGGTGCAGGGAGGAGTAGCGAGAGGATAGGGCACTCTCCAATGTTCCCCACTCAGCGGGTTGGTGTCTGTGTGTGTGTGTTTTGTACAGGTTTTTATTATACTTGTGCATCAAACGTGTGCATAGTAAAACAAGGACATTTGACCTTTAGGGTACATGTTGCAAGTCCACTTGAGGAAATAGGACATTTGACCTTTAGGGTACATGTTGCAAGTCTCCATGAGGAAAATATTACATTTGAACTTTGGGTTGCTTGTTGCAAGCTCCCTTGAGCGAAATAGGACATTTGACCTTTAGGATACATGTTGCAAGTCTCCATGAGAAAATGGGACATTTGACCTTTATGGTACATGTTGCAACTGCCCATGAAGAAATAGGACATTTGAGCTTTGGGTAACATGTTGGATGTCTCCATGAGGAAAATGGGACATTTGACCTTCATGGTACATGTTGCAACTGCCCATGAAGAAATAGGACATTTGAGCTTTGGGTAACATGTTGGATGTCTACATGAGGATAAATAGCATTTGAACTTTAGGGTACATGTTGGATGTCTACATGAGGAAATATAGCATTTGACCTTTAGGGTACATGTTGCCAGTCCTCGTGAGGACATTGGCCATTATTAGCCTGGATATAGGTTTAGGTTAAGCTTTAATTATTTATAACATTATTTTTGGAATTAGAGTTAGGGGTTACAACTTACTTTTATGGCTGAGGTTAGACTCAGATTTAAGGGTCAGTGTTCAAGGTTAAGGGTTGGGTAAAGTAAAAAGAAAACAGAAAAAGAAACAGCATCTTTTTTTTTATTGCAGAATTGTAATATCCCAGAGGATTCTAAAGCCTAAAATGTGTGTGTTCTGTTTCCTGCCCTCCATTACAGCTTCATCCAATTGACACCTTGGGATGATCTATAGCTGAGGGCTGTAATGGCCATTCGGGTCTGGTATCTGCCAAACAGCCTGAAAATGGGAAGACAAGACAAGAGTCAAGGCATTACTATCCCCTACCATTTCCCTCAGGGGAAGGAAATGTTTCTTAGTTCTCTGCAAGATTTACTGTTAAAACACTTTAGCTGTGCAGCCTGCAAGCCTACTGCACAGCTTCTGCTGAAATGCCTCCATCTTCAACATAACTACTCTTTTGGTGTATAATTATTTTTGAATAGTTTCATAAATTATTTCTCAGGGTTGTTATATGTGTGATTATGTTATCATGACAGGTCTATCTATTATTTCTACAGTGGTGACATACTTGTTTCAGCCCTGTTTCTCAGAAGACTACATGACAGGGGAAGGGGATTGTTTTTGTTCGTCAAGCTACGCTCAAAGACAATTCTGGTTTGACGCCTTTTACCTCATTACCATTTAGGCTTCTACTGAGAGAAGTAGAGTAAAATTAAGAGAGATATTTAGGGGGAAAGATAGATAGGAAAGGACATAGAGAGGAGAGGGCTTGGAATACAAGGTAAATAGTGTGATAACAATAGGGGTGTAACAAGATAAGCTGGTGTTAGCATGAGAGAATGTGGAGTGATTGTGGTGTAGAGATAGTGGTGTAGAGATAGTGGTGGAGAAATGTGGATTGAGAAGAATGCAAGTCCTCACATCCATACTCTGCACTCAAATCCATACTTGGTACTCAAATCCCTACTTGGTACTCAAATCCCTACTTAGTACTCACATCCCTAGTTAGTACTCATATACCTACTTAGCCCTCACATTCCTACTCAGAACTTACATCCATACTTAGTACTCACATACTTACTTAGTACTCACCTCCGTTGTTAGTACTCACATACCCATTTAGTACTCACATCCCTAGTTAGTACTCACTTTCCTGCTTTATCTTCACAGCCCTGCCTGGTCTATACAATCATAATTGGTCCTCATGGACCTGTTTAGTTCTTTCTATCCACTCTCAATTCCAGTGTCATTGGCTCTTTTTTTGCCTTTCAACTCCAATACCCCCCCCCCCCCCCTTCCCATCTCACTTTCTCTCTCTCTGTGGTCTCATCTCTACGGTGCAGTGCCCAGGGTTGATGGTGTTAAACAGATTGATGTGTAGAGAGCCAACCAGTCAGGAGGTTGGGCCTCATTCACATTCAGCCGCAACTCATTTGTTTGGCTGGATACAGGAAGGAATCCCCACAATTGAATCCCATCCACATACAGTACACACGTACACGCATACACATATAGTAACCTCATCGGCACAGACACTCATCCACATACAGTACACACCTACACACAGACACATATAGTACCCTCATCCACGCAGACAAACATCCACATACAGTACACACCTACACACAGACACATATAGTACCCTCATCCACGCAGACAAACATCCACATACAGTACACACATACACACATACACATATAGTACCCTCATCCACACAGACGCACATCCACATACAGTACACACGTACACACATCCACATATAGTACCCTCATCCACACAGACGCACAACCACATACAGTACACACGTACACACATCCACATATCGCACATGCATATTCTCATCCACACATTCAAACACACACACACACATGCAGACACACACAACAACCAAATGCAAAACAATTACTGTAGGCACAGTAGCCAAACTCAAACATATATTCATAACTTCTTGAAGTCAGGACACACATTTATTTTATTCTATTGGAATGTCTTAGGTAAGGATGGAGACTGTGTTATTATTTTATTTGCTAAAAGGAGGAGTCTAAAACTGAACTCTTTCAATAATGGATGGCAGCAGATCATCTGAGTGCTGTGTCAGGCTGCATTATCAAGTGGTGCTTTTATCAAAAGTACTGCAATCGCTGTAGAATATACAATTCGGCTAAGAACTGAAATGCAAAAGTTTCAGATTGAATGTACAATTGTGTGCTGTTTGTAGCACTTCTTTTGGGAGCCAGAGTGCATTTTGAGCCGTTTCAAATGCCCAGTGTGCTTTTAAATGTCTCCATCTACCTCACATTCTCATCAAAAATGTATGCCCTGTTAGTTTATGTTTTTGAAAAAAACAACAACTATGCCATTCAAGATGGATGGTGAAAGATGTATATCTGTCGAAGTTGGAGGTAGATAAACATGTCATTCTGACATCCATCTTATATGTTGTTCTTGGCGGTTCTTATACGTTGACAAAATGGCGGTTCAGAACTGTGCTGACCAATCATCTGAAATTTGCTTTACTGACCAATCATCCTAAATATGTAAACTTCAGCTACGTTCGTATCATTCGACAGGCCTGTCCAGTGAGGGTCTCCAGGGTTTGTTTGGGTGCTGGGGTAACCTGTGCTGCACCTTGCACCAGTACAGCACCACACAGTGTGAGGTCTAACATCCGCTGACTGTTTTGCCTCCCTAAAGGGGCCAGACGGCTAGACAAGGGGACAGGAGAAACAGCCACTCCTAAGACATGGAACGAGCAGGGCCGAATGGAACGCCAGCAGCAGAGACACTCAGGCTGATTTTAAGGGAAGATTCCATAAAATGGGATAGAAGGTCAGATGGAGGGTCCTCAGTTTATCCCTTAAGACAGCCGTGTGTGTGTGTGGGCGTGGATGTCTGTTTGAATGGCCATAGGCATGAGGAAATAGGCTAGATAGGCTTGGAGCCAGGTTATGAGAGAAAGCCCTTCCTCGGTGTGTTTAGTGTTATTACAGGCACTGGCTGACGTGACCTTTGTGAAATAACCACCATTATCCCCTGTTCTGGCACTGTGGGGTTTGCAAACATCCAGACAGCAGCATGTTCAATATTCCGGACCTGTGGAGCTAGCTAGCAAGAACTCTACAGCACCTAGGCAACTGAAACCTGTCTCTATCTTCTATTAAGATGGCTGCTGTTCACTACCTTGACCCTTCCTTCTATTTCGCTTCAGTTCCCCTTAGGGGTGTAATACCATATTTTGTCTGGTGCAAAGTACCACGTAAATGTACTTGGCTACGTTCACCAGTTTTGGGAAGTTACTTATGAAGAGGGAATTTACCAGGAAATGAAGTTCATAATGAACCTGTAAATACATTTTTCTTTGGATCCCATTCATGACTGGTTAGTTCTGAACTCCCTTTACCTGGTAACGCAGGTCTAAACTAGATACCTGCCTGAACAAGAGAACAGCCAAAACCAGCAGGCGTTTGACATGGTACTTGGTA
Organism: Novumbra hubbsi; assembly: GCA_016801125.1. Taxonomy (NCBI): domain Eukaryota; kingdom Metazoa; phylum Chordata; class Actinopteri; order Esociformes; family Umbridae; genus Novumbra; species Novumbra hubbsi. Next base: position 27,088 of record JACXGK010002693.1, on the reverse strand, counting down.
CCACCTCTGTAATCTGTAAATTAAACATGAAACGTTCTCCCATTTCACTGGCAGTGAGGGGTGAGTGAAGGGGAGAAGCGGAGGGAGTGTGTCTGGAGGGGAGAAGGGGAGGGAGGGGTGTGTGGAGGGGAGAAGGGGAGGGAGGGGTGTGTGGAGGGGAGAAGGGGAGGGAGGGTGTGTGGAGGGGAGAAGGGAGTCAGGGAAGACAACGTTGGAGTTGAGATGAGAGCGTCTTATCTCATCTAGTTAATAGCCACCTCTTAATGCATAGATTACCACCATTTTAGTGTGATTAGTCCAATGGAAAATCCACTTAAACAGGTGTTGGGTAGGTCCACTGGATTGCCAGTCAGGTATTTAAATGTGGGGACAAAGTTTATCTGTGTAGAGCACACATGTTTATTCTCTAAAAGCGATTGCACCCTATATTAGGTGCTGTTCAGGACACAGTCTCTTTCTACAGCTGCTAAAAGGGCTTTACACACTGCTGATCCCAACCAATCTGAGCCAAACCAAGCTGGACTAAGCTGGCATGGTTATACATCCAGCATAATCGCTGAATGTAACAACGTGTAAAAACTGAAATATCTGTGCCAGCGCAATTTGGGCTTGGCACCATATTATGAAGAAGGTTTTCTGTTTCCATGTTTGTGTCTTAAACAGTGTGCCCTTCGGTCCCATTGTGTTTGAGCACAGTGCCATACAGTTCACACTGCTCTCTGTGGAGGCAAGCTAGGAAGACACACAATTGAATATAAAGGCCAGTCATCTATTGACAGGCGTCATAATAGATCACAGCTAGATTCAAGGTTGTATAATAGGGCATAACAGTAAGACTCTCCTAACGTTTCGAATTCCCGTCTTTTGCCTCTCAGGTTTAATTCAGAGTTTGTTATCTAATGAAGCTGCCGCCAGTACCTGGTTGACATTTCCACCATGATTAGTGTCATGTGGACTAGAAATGCCAGACTTGGCTTTATTAGATGATAGATCGTCACTAAGAGTTTTCCTAGACTACAAGAAAGAGAGTGAATGGGAGAGAAATTAGTTAATGCCTTATTTTCCAATAATAGTTGCCATTCATTTCCATACATTTGAAGAAAGACGCCAAATAGGGTTGTTGTCTTAAATCAAGGGATATGCATGTGTGCTTCAGCATGAATAGCCCTTTATCACTGTTCAGCTTCTTTATATTAGGTAGAAAAGATATATCACCCAATAAAATTAACAATATTTGCATGTATTTGCTTTTCCTCCGTGTCTGTATCACCGAGACACAATCAGCCAACAGCATTTGTTTGTACAAACAAGGCTTTTCCTCAAATTGTTCCGGAATGTACTTATTCCATAGGTCCATTTATTACCATGCGGTGGGTCTGGTAAGGTGTGTCTTAATGCAATGAGCTATGGAGTTAAAGGGACGTGAGCATGTTGAGTGAGTTTCCCAACCTCTCTCGGTTTCCGAACTGGTTGTTCAGAACAGCTTTCATTCTAGAAATGCACTTCCGGTAAATATAACGCCGCAGGATATAAAAAAGAAAATGACTGCAGCGTTGGTATCTGTAGGTACCGCTCAGTACCTTCCTGTCTGGTGACAAGCTTAAGTCATATGTTTTCTTCAATCAACCGTTGGAATTGTTAAGCTGACCCGTGTTATTTGTGCACAATATATTGTTTTTTGTATTGCTGTATTGAGAAACGAGCAATCAAGACCTATCCATTTTACATATGACAGGCCAATCTCCCTGTGATCCCGAGAGAGATGGAGAGAAGGGGTGAGAGAGAGGGACAGAGGGGGGGAGGAAGGGAGCGAGAGATAAAGAGGAAGAGAGTGAGAGAGGGGGAGAAGGAGAAGTAAAGGGGGAGGGAGATGAGAGGGAGAGAGAACACAAAAACATCTTAATAACTTTTCATAATGTATCTGTCTAGACAGACATAAATGTCTAGTACTAACTGCCAATCTGAAATTATTTCCTTAAATAAACTATATTGCATCGCTAGATTTTTGACAGTCTAACTATTCTGGCTAGAAAGTATGATGGAATTCCGCCATATTGTGAGCTGGTGGCACAGATAACTAACCTTATTGACTTGCAGTATGTTTTGTCTGTACACACAAATACATTTTTCCTCTGGTGGCTGTAGTTGAGAATTGATAAGAATAGGGTTGTATACCTTTGAGAGCTGGGAAGTTTCCTTGTTGAGGAATGTAGCAATGCCTTGTGTAAATCATAAAAAATGAACATATGACAGGGAAACTGGATCAAGTCAGAACACGTACAAAGAAAGAAAAACATATTTTTTTTCATTGTGTTGTTATGGCAGATGTATTTGAGGACAGCTCTGCTCTGTGGAGAGTTCTGGAACAGTCAGTCCACGTTCCACCTCTTAGTATAAAATGGCTGCCGTCAACTGCGGAAGCTGCAGTTGATATGTGGTAGATGAGATGGCAGGCCTCACCCCTGACTTTGTTGGTGTCAAAGGGGTAATATGGGGTAATATTGGGTGATAGAGTCGTCTCATTAAACGGAGCTAGATCATGACCACATGACCCTAACTGACCAGTCTTCTGTTTGGCTTCCATCTGCAGGCAGGAGGGGGGGGGGGGG
>JACXGK010002693.1:0-24379 GCA_016801125.1 Novumbra hubbsi | reverse complement strand
TGAAAGCCACATTGCTTGTTTTCCTCTCCTCCCTTGTTTGGCTACCTGTGTTCTATCTCCGCCGCGGTCGTAGAGAGAGAGTCCGTTGGGATGGCACGTATGAGTAAGCGTGAGACAGAGAGGGTGACGGACTGGGGAGCTGTAGCCCGTTGGTTTGTCCTTCCCTCTGCACTACACGCATGTTCTTTTCCACATCAATGAAACGCTGCCCTGAAGGGGAATGAACGAGTCCTCTCCACCGCACACCCACGCTTGTGCACGAAACGGGAACGTGGCCCACCCCGCTGGCGATGGATAGATCGTAACGCTGTGTGAGGGGAGATGATCAGTGCCTGTGTGGGGCAGTGGCCCAAGGCTCTGGGGATCACACACCGGCTCCAGGGTCAATAGGCAATTAAACCCGAGTGAGGAGGATAGAACGTAATACAGAGCAGCAGGAGACCCGGGCAGGCAGCGTGAGTATGTGTGTATTCGGGGAGGCCCAGCCACCCCCGGGGGTGTTAACCCTAATGCGTGGAGGCGCTAGCCAAGATAATTGTTAATCGGGCTGGTAAATAAAGCTTCTTTGTCTGACCAGGCGTTGCCATGTCATTAACTCGTGACAGAAAGGACAGCTAGCTAAGGGGCTAAAGACGTGGTATTGCCCAAGTGGCTACGGTGATTCATTAATATAATTAGGTGAACTTAGAGTTTTTTGAAAACAGACAATTACATAACCTGTTATTATTACCTGTTATTGTATTACAAACCAATGCACTGATTTTCCAAAGTATAGTTTTGCATTAACAATTTTTTTTTTTTTACCAAGATTAGATAGTCAGGAATGAGTTCAAACAGCCTGCAAAACAATGACGTAGCAATGGGTAGCACATTTGTAAATCATAGAAGCTAACTGAATTGTTTCCCTGAACCTTATTACTTGAATTCCCCACGTATTGCCTGCTGAAGAACACAGGGAAAAGGTCTGTTTAATCTGTGAACAAATTAAGTTGGCCTGTGGGATTCTACTCACTCGACTCTAAAGGTGCGCGACAATTCAAATCATTTTCTTAGCAGGCAGGTCCACATTGCCTCTCCCAGCAAGGCAGATGGAATAATTATCACATTCTAATATTTTCTTCCTATGCCCAAACATGTACTTCATCACGCTGAGCCGTTTCTGGCCTTGTAAGTAAACTGAGTTTTGCTTTCAGAAACAAGACGACATCATTTACATATCTGTCCAAAAGTGGACACCATGAAAATATACAGGAATAGATATAATTTAGTTGGAGATAGTTTGAGACTCAGACATGTCATCTGGTCTGCTTTTGAGCTGCTTTTGGTGAAGTAATGGAGAGCGGTTTCTTTCTTGTGGCTGGTTGTGACTGGTGTTTGATTTACTAAATACAATTCATGCTCTTCCTCTTGCGTTTGAAAGCCATTGCCACACTTCTGCCTCCTGGGCCTGTGCTAATGGTTATGAAGGGGAGAGATTCAGAGACAGAGTAAGAGAGTAACTGAATCAGGCACAGAGAACAGTGAGGGGATGATGGAGAAAGAACAGTGAGGGGATGAGGGCGAGAGAACAGTGAGGGGATGAGGGAGAGAAAACAGGGAGAGGATGAGGGAGAGAGAAGAGTGAGGGGATGAGGGAGAGGGATCAGTTAGGGGATAAGGGAGAGGGAACAGTAAGGGGATGAGGGAGAGGGACCACTAAGGGGATGAGGGAAAGAGAACAGTGAGGGGATGAGGGAGAGGGACCACTAAGGGGATGAGGGAAAGAGAACAGTGAGGGGATGAGGGAGAGGGATCAGTAAGGGGATGAGAAAGAGAGAGCAGTGAGGTCTCATTCTTAGTGAGGTCTCATAGTCTCATTCTTTCTCTCTTTCTCTCTCTCTTACACATATTCAGTGAATGTAATCGCATCGTATACTGTGTATTGTGAACATTTCTCACTTTCCATTTACTCTTATCCTTTTTACAACATTTCAGTATTGTATAGTCTATTAAAGTTCATGGAATAACCCAAATACTTAAGGAGTCATTAGGGTAACAAACCCCAAAATATGTCACCGATACTTTTGAAAAGCTAAATTGTGATCTGTTTCTGTGACATTTGACCACTATACTGAAAACCAGAAATATGCACACAATTTATTTGTGCAGCTACTCTCAACCCTAATTGTCTACCCCCAATAAATCATATCAGGTTTACTTTTTTAGTAAACCAACACTTTCCAAGATAGTTTAGCGGTACTGGTGGGTTTTAACATCTGAATACTTTATGGAACATGTGAAAATCATTTGATAATCATACTGTACAACTGACATATAGATATGTTCATTTCCTTGGTTACCATGACAAATTTACTATGGCAATGTAGCCCAATCTAACAGCCCACACATCAATTAAATGTAAACAATGTTGTGTAGGATGAATGTTTTGTTTCCAACCAATAATGGTAATTATGTTTTGCTATTTAAAGCGGTGTGAATAATGACCTGTTTATAATTACTCTCGTATTGCAAAGGAAATGTACATACATATTTACAGAATGACCGGATAATATTCAAGAATGAATCTTTGGACAAAGCAAACGTCATAGATATTAACGCTAACATTCTTACCAAGTACACAACTGCAGTTTTCCACAAACACTTTAGGGATCACTGAAGTATGGTTTTTGTTCACATCGGCACTTCTGTTTTACGGGTCAAACATCTGTGTGGACATGTTTAATGGCCTCGCATCTGTTTTACTGCTCAGTAATTGATCTCTTCTCAACGTTTGGGAATTCCTCATTCAACTTTAAGTTTTTCAATGAACATGCCCAACTCAGTATTGTTTATACCAAAAACCACTACTGTCCCTGGTTAAGCTGTGCCTGAGCTAGTGCAGCATAAACAAACCCTTTGACACTAATAAAAAAACAAATTAATTATCTCACCTACCTAAGGCACTGAGATATGAGAACCTTGTTTATGAGAATTGATAAAACTAACATTGTTGAGAGCTTTAACCAATGCTTGGGGCTAGATGGGAATTTTAATTTGCCCATCCCTCTGTTGCTGTCAACATTGCATCCTATAACACTGGAGGTGTCCCCCAGAGAACCCCTTATAAAGTGCAAAAGGAGTTGCCTCACCTGAACCCTTACATATCAGCTGTGCTCAATGATCTGGACTTTTGTTTTCTGAGGCTATTTGTCTCTATTATCTCAACTCCATTACCTTTCCTCACAAACAGTAGCCTCACAGGATCGTAAAGCTCCTGGCATCTCGTTTCAGAGGGGGGAGACAAGCTACAGTCTGGCTGTTCAGCTATCTCAATTCTGCCCTTTGTGTCTCCACGTCTGGTTAACAAACAGTTAAACCCCATCTTAACTCCCACGTTGTTTTCTCTGAGGTTTGGTTAGGCTTTAGAGCTGGCCGTGGGTCTATTGCAAAAGGTTGTAAAGGTCTCTAAAGGTCTTAAACAACATATCTGCTTTGGATAAAAATGTTGGATACAAAGTGTTTTCATTGATTTATCTCAAGCCTTTGACACTGTCATCCACTGCAACCTAATTAATAGACTCAGCCACCTTGGGTTCTGACAGGACTGTTTAGTATTTGACTACACATTTTCTGAGTGTGTACAATATGTCAAATTTGAGGGCCTGCTGTCTTGTCCTCTGACAGCATCTATGGGTGCTCCTCAATGTCGAATTCTTGGGCTGACCTTTTTCTCAGTGTATATTATTGATGTTGTGCTTGCTTCTGGTAAACTTATCAACCTTCCGATGTTCCTAAAGAAAATAACAGAAAATAAATTGTCGAAGTACTTGCAAGTTGTTCAAGGAAGCATATCCAATGTGCAAAGTTCTGGTCCGTTTAAGTTGTCTATCACACATTTTAATATTTGCTATTTATATCTTATATCTTTATATTTTGCAATTGATACATATATATATATATATATATATATATATATATATACAGTGGGGAGAACAAGTTTTGATACACTGCTGATTTTGCAGGTTTTCCTACTTACAAAGCCTGTAGAGGTCTGTAATTTTTATCATAGGTATACTTCCAGAAAATCACATTGTATGATTTTTTGTAATCAATTTGCATTTTATTGCATGACATAAGAATTTGATACATCAGAAAAGCAGAACTTGAATCGGATGTGACAAAATTATCATTGATGTTTCCAGTTGTAAATTACAATCCTTTAGTTTTAGTTCATGCTTCCGTGTTTCACGTTAGATCAAGCTGACTTGACTCGGTAAACAATGTGGGATCACATGACATTCTCTGTGTAATCTCATGTTAACAGTGTGGTAATAAATCATTTACGTTTTTCTCTGTGTAATCTCATGTTAGTAGCGTGCTAATGAATAATTTCACGTAATTCACTGTGTAATTTTTTGTTAGTAGCATGTTAAATTATTGGTACCCTACAGATAATATGTAGGTCCAGCATCTTTGTCTAAATCTCTTTGTGTTCCAATCTACTGTTGTTGTGTTTAGTCTCCGACTGGGCCCAAAGCCATTTACCACCTCGACCACTGACAGTGGGATAATAAGGACATGAGTGAAGCGAAACAAATCCAGACAGTACAGATATGAGAGCAATTAGCGGAAAAGATTGACCTCCAGTTTGAGCATCTAAATTGCCAGGTTTGTAGTAAGCGAATACTGAATTCAAACAAACAGATATGAATGGATCAGGGAAAAACCACTCTCTCTCAAATCACACATCAGACCAGAACAATGCGTATGTAGATTATCCTTGTAAATTTAAGTCAGCCCGAGGGTGAAGGTGGCACTCATTCAGTGGGTTTCAAACACTTGATTCATGGTTACATGATGCCCTGGAACAGAGATGACCCTTATTGAAAGGCTGTCAGTCAATGTCTGCCCAAAACACATTCAAATGAGATGAGTTGCCTCATGGAGTCTACGTGTCAGTGGGAATGGAAATGGGAGACTGATGCAGAGTGAGACAGGACAGAGAGAGAGAGAAAGAGAGAGAGAGAGAGAGAGAGAAAGCGCTAGGAAGTGAACGAGAGAGCGGGGAAAGACATGTTCAAAGGGTGCAAATAGGGCATCTGTGACCTGTTGCCAGGAAAAAACAACCGCTGTCTTGTTTAGAATTGTTTGCATTAAAAAAGTTGTGTGATACAAAATAAACTGTACTGATTTAAAAATGTACATATTTAACTCCACATACCATAGGAATAAAGCTTAAGGTTTTGTCTTGTTGAGTCGCGCGTGGTTTGGAGGAGTAGAACATGAAATGCCTCAGGGAGTTGTCATGGTTCCCACTGGTGCCATCATTCTCATTGTATTCCTATTTTGTGGTGGAGACACATGTCATGCATACAAACACACACACACACACTTACACGCGCTTTGAGTGCTTTATTTAAATCCTGAAATCTAATTTACATTAAAATTGGATTACAACATTATAAAGGTTGACTCTGTGAATCAACGCTCAAAGATACCCCTTCTTCTTAAAAGAACCTGGCCCTTTTCCTTGGACATTTTATCTCTACCACCGCACACACAGTCCCATTTGTAGGATGGTAAGGTCATTTTGTTCTAATAAATACAATCAATATAATGAAAATATCCATGTACTCAAAAACCAATCCTTTCTATTTCTTTTGTGTTCCAGGCTAAAGCTCCCCTATACAGACATTGCTTAGCTTGGGGTGGAGGATAATGTCAGTTTTTATAGTCCCGAATTTAAGATGATTCTATTATGTGAGTGAATCATCTGCCTTTTCTTAGCTTTTAATTAATTATGCAGATTTAAGAACCTTTTTATTCAAAGTCAATCAAGATTTAATGGATTCCTTTTATTAGCTTCCCGACAAATTGCCTTTCTCAGATGGAAGAAGAGTGTTTGCATTATTCATTTGAGGACAGCATTCGTGACTGAGAGAAGCTCTCTTAATGGTGTTCTCAGATCTACATGATTCGTCCACTTACTTGGGCTTGCGAACTATCCGAGGGGTACCCTGCCCAGAGACGCCCAGAGACGCCAAGCGGCGCTGGCCTAGCAGTCAAGCCGAATGCGTTCTGTCCTGGCTTCAAGGCAAGCCACACTGAACCATGCCTGAGAGCGTCTACTGTTCCAGACGAGCCGTGCTCCCTGACTCCGTAGCCAATGTGAATGAGAACTTTAAACCGGCTAACGTGCTCGGCGCGGCAAGGCCTGATGGGATACGAGGGTGAATACTCAGAGCGTGCGCAGAGCAGCTTGCAGGCGTCCTAATGAGCTTTGTGTACTTCTTTCTGATACCGTCCTGTAATACCAGTTGGCTTTCATTAGACCACCGTGGTCCCTGTGCCCTAAAACGTCATGGAAACCGCGCTTAACAATTGTTATGTTTACGTTACTGATTACAATTATTGGACAGGTAACTTGTAACTATAGTGGATTACTTGCGGAAAGGAACCCTATAGCAACTGACAGAAACACACACCGACAGAAACGCGCACTGACAGAAACACACTGCTGTTACTGTTTATGACAGTACTCAATTGACTCGGTACTTAGACATCCTGTAAATATTGTTATCCTTATTTGTTTTATACCTTCCATATACCGTGTGTTACTATTTTCTCATCATAATTTCTTCATAATCTATTTGTTCCATTTGTGCTCTGTTTTCTCTGTTCTCTTTGTTTTCTATTTGAATGTCTTTCGTCTCTATTATCTGTGTAATTTTTCAGCAAGTAAACAAATCAGTCAGTCTACACCTGTGTTTTTTAAAGCAGAGGACAAATCCAACCTTTGACCTCCAGCCAGTATAACATGTGTCTGGTGTTCTATGGCCATAACCTCTAACACTCACCTCTGTCTGTTGTCCAGGTGATCCAGCGAAGGGAAGACGGTTCAGTCAACTTCTTCAGAGGGTGGGACTCTTATCGCGATGGATTCGGCAAGATTACTGGAGAACACTGGCTTGGTAAGTGTGTGTGTATTTATCTGACTTAACTATATAACCAGGACTAAAATCGCTAACTGAGGGTTAAGTTATCCTGGCTGCGTTTTGGAAAAATAATGTTTTGGCTTTAGTTTTAGTTTCATGGCATAGGTTACAATTGGGTTTTGAGTTTGAATTATGATTTGTGTTAGGCATTTCCTCATTTAGAGTAAGGCCTTATGACTAATTTAAGTATAACATGTTATTAAGTTTCAGATAAGGGGGAGGTTGATAATGAGGTTAGGGTTGGGGTTTGGTTTCAGGGTTGAGATTAGCAAGAGTAGGATTTCGTAAAGGAAATTAACTTTGTCACGATGTAGATAGTAAAGTAAACGGATGAGTCTGTGTGTCTGTTGGAGCTGGGTGATACAGCCAAATAACTGGAATAAATTGACTGAACCATCATAAAAACATTAAATAGAAGGATAACATGTACACTACCTCACGATCAGGAGGTGTGGGATGCGAAGGGTCTAACGTGTTTGTAGACAGAGTCCAGTTATCTCCATATTTAACCGCTGATACATCAGGTCCCTGGAAGAGCCCCACTGGGTTCTCTTACTCTGTGTCATTCAGATTGGTTGGTTGTCTTCTTAGCCTAACACCCATAACAAGCATGAATGACCAAAATAAGCTTCAAAGAGTGTTGAAACTCAAAGAGCTTATTTTTCTCTTGTGCTTGTGTGCTTCATGTATCCGAAACTGCTCAGTCATGACAGTCGGTCGCTTTAAGGAAACACATTTGGGGAGTTTTTGTCAAGCCTCTCCTGATGAACAAGCCTCTCCTGATGAACTATGATGTTATGCTGCCGGTGAAAGTCACAGGCCTCTCCTAAAGATATTTTGATGTTACGAAGTGGTGGGAAGTAACATGCCTCTTCTGATAATGTATGATGTTACATAGGGGGGGGGGAACGTAACAAGTCTTCCCTGATGAATTGTGAAGGAAAGTTACAGGCCTCTGAATTCTGATGTTACAAAGTTTGGGAAAGTCACAGGCCTCTTCTAAAGGAATGTTGATGTTACGAAGTGAGGCAAAGTAACAGGCCTCATGTGATGAATTATGATGTTACATATCTGGGGAAAGTTACAGGACGGAATTATGACGTTCAGTATAACCACAGGCAAAAAAACACTCTAACTCACATGCTTGGAGTTCTAGAAGAAGATTATTTTGTGACGGTTATTTCTACCGGAATGTATCACTCTGATATAATGCCCTGATAACAGCAGATTAAAATAGTGTAACGGTCTCCGTGTAAAAACAGCCAAGAGGAAACATCTCCAACATGAAGACATATTAGTAACAGAACCGCCTGGCCTTAATCTTAAAAAAAAAAAACGGATTATGACTCTCAGTGAGACCAAACTATCTATCCTGAACTCTGACCCTGCACAACCCATGTGGAATAGCTGCTGTCTGGAAGCGCTTGAACATGCCGATCTGCGTTCTAAAGGCCTGAGCCTGTGCTGCTTTAAGGGGTCTCTGGCCCTAACAGAAACTTGGATTACCCAAGAGAAGACCACAAAACAACAGTAATATTGCGAGAGCAGGAGTAAAGTAGTGGACGCGTAGTAGTTGTAATAGTAGTAGTGTACACTATATTCTGCGTGTATAGTTTTATATAGTTAATTTAGTATCTCTTTTCTGTGGAGATGACGAGCTGTTCCGTGTACAGTAGCTGTAGCCATGTCTGCAGTCTACAGTGTATTTAGCTTTAATGTCAAGTCTTTGCCTCTGTCTGCTGTAGAAAAGGTCATTGTACGCAGTGGCTCGTTAAAGACAATCAAACAGCCATGGCAACACAAAGGTTGTAGATGAGGTTTCCACACTAATGTAGTTTTTCTTCTTCTCCCTCACATAAACAAATATGTGGCTACATATTGCCGTGTTTATGGCTTTACATGACATTCACTGTATAAGGACAATTGTGCCATCATCTGTAAAACACTTTAAGTGGTGTAAGTACATGTGATTAAAGGAGGTGAAGAGGTTGTGTGTCTATGTGGATGTGTGTGTGTGTGTGTTTATATTTGGGTGCCCATACACGTGCATTGGGACTGAGGAGCTCTCTAATAACCTGGAGGAGACAGGCAGTGTCTCCTCCCCGAGGGAGGAAGGAGAGCACTCTGCACCCAGCAGGGTCGCGGGAAATGTTGATCACCTCCTATAGCCAACAGGCACGGCTCCTCTCTGCGTGTATGGGGTCTGTGTTGTCTGCATAGGGTCTGGCTGTGTCTCTAAAATATTTACCCAGATTAAATGGGTGTCTACTCTAGAAGACCACCTCTCTTTATCTCCTTCTCTCTCTCTCTTTTTCTTTCTCACTCACTGCTTTCTCTTCCAGTACACATAACAGACACAAATGTTTCGAATAGGTTAAGGCATTCCAGATCTTACATTAATATCTATGTACAGGGTTGGATGCGGTGAACATATAAATGTCAAGGGAAATAAGTAGATACATTTTGGTTATGGAATGTTGTTTTGTAATGGCATTTGCTTGCCCCTGTGAAGGCTCATTGCGATAGTTTGCCTAACAGATAAGGGGTTTATGAGTTAATATTTTAGTTAAAAAAGGTTTTATTTCATTTAGATTGTGTGCATTTTTGCTCTGTATGTGTCTCTCAGATGTATAACTAATTTGAGGATTTTTAAACAGATCGTTATTTGGAGCTTAATAAGATCAGAAGTCACCGGAGGCACGGTGTCACGTTGCCTCCTGGTGGTGGGTCCACCTCCGGGCGCGTGACTCTCCGGCGTTCGGCGTCGCCGGACTTCTAGCACCATTGTATGTGTTTGTCCTGTTTCCCATGTCCTGTGAAGGCACCCTTCCCTGATTCCCTTCAGCTGCACCCAGTTAGCTGGGTATTTAAACCCCTGTGTGTCTTGTCTCCGTGTGTGTTATTGTCGCTGTTGCGTGTAGCCTACGTGCCTTGTTCGTGCCTGCGAGCACGCTTTCCTCGTTACAGCCTGTTTAGGCTTATTATTCAGGTTCACCAAATAAACGAACCTTGTACACCACACCTGCGTCTTGATCCGGTTCTTTTCAGTCACCAGACGTCACACACGGTGGTTTAGGATAAGGTTTGCGTCATGTTTTGTGAGGCCCCAGTATTTGTTTCTATTTTTATTTGTGATGCTGGCATGGGGACCTTTTTTTCAAAAACACCATCATTGAGAGTCACTGTCAGGACCAAAATCTGTCAAACTGTGCAGAATATATACAGTGGAGGAATATTTGATCCCCTGCTGATTTTGTACGTTTGCCCACTGACAAAGAAATGATCAGTCTATAATTTTAATGGTAGGTTCATTTGAACAGCGAGAGACAGAATAACAACAACAAAATCCAGAAAAATGCAAAAATCTCACCTCGTGGAGTTTTAATGATCATGAGAACGGTGAGGAATCAGCCCAGAACTACACGGGAGGATCCTGTCAATGATCTAAAGGCAGCTGGGACCATAGTCACCAAGAACACAATTGTTAACATACTACGTCGTGAAGGACTGAAATCCTGCAGCGCCCGCAAGGTCCTCCTGCTCAAGGAAGCACATGTACAGGCCTTCTGAAGTTTGCCAGTGAACATCTGAATGATTCAGAGGGGAACTGGGTGAAAGTGTTGTGGTCAGATGAGATCAGTCAAAAAATGTCCAAATCAATTGTCATAATTTTTCTCTCTCTCACTGTTCGAATGAACCTGTGAGAGAGAAAGGTTTCTTCCTCCACTGTATGTGATTATGTCTTGTTTGGGACAAAAGTACTTCAACCTGGTGAACTGCCTGGAGGGGTTTGGGGTGTCAGAGAGTTTCTATGCACAGCAGACAACGAACAGGAGGGTTTGTTTTGAATCTTTTGAGATCCATCACAAACTGTCTCCTAAAATTGATGCTACTCGTGTCAAAACATTTGGTTTTATCAAATCTCTGTCTTTTTCTCTGTTCCCGCTCTCTTCCGCTCACCCTCTTGCTATTTCCTGTTCTCTCTCTCTCTGTCTGTGTTTGGTTCCCTGTCTCTATCTCTGCTGCTTGAGGGTTCAAAACCCCCCAGAAACTCAGTCATTTAACCCCCCCGATGCTTAGATGCTGTCTTTTGGTGTATCACCGCAAAGGTATACCACGCTTCCAAACGCAACTGGGACTCTGTTCACGGCACTATAGTCACTGTACCCTGAGCACCAGCCTAGAAGGCACATCGCACAGCTCTGGCAGCCTTCAGCGCTCTGGATATAGGAGTGATCCAAACAGAACCATGTTTTATCTTGGATGCTCTTTTCCATGTGTACGTCACACCATTTAAATAGGTGGCTCTGCAGCTGAAGGCTTAGCGACATGTGTATACAAGTCGCATTAACATGGAGGTGTTTTCCACTCAAAGTCACCCGTGTGTTTTCCACTCAAAGTCTGCGTTGATTATGTGTACTTCGATGTGTGTAATAAATAAAATAAGCACACAAAATCACTCAAGTTTCAAATGGTTGGCCGTGAGTGTTAATCACAGAGGCACTCTATTTTCTTTCACCTCTTGTACACATAGCAACACAATTATAGACACGCGCTCAATCGCAACTCTCACAGCTTTTTTTTAAATGCACGAATACACTCAAAGCCAGGCTTAAAAACACACACGCTCGTAAACACATGCGCACGCGCTTTTGCCACGCTGAGCGGCGTATGTCTCTGTGTCATGCTCACGCGGCGGAGCGTCGGAGAGGGCTGCGTCTCTCTGGGGAGGGACGAGGAACACACGATGGCTCTGGGTCCTAGGAGGAGGCGTGGCTGGGGCGCAGGGGCTGCTTCTCAATGTGCATCGTTTGCCCAATCACACGTCGTCCTTAACTTCGTTCCACTAAGCCACCCCCAACCCCTCCTCCTACCTCCTCACCCACGGTTACCCTCCCCGTCTTGGTCCCGCCTCCTGTACCCCTTCCACTCTGTCCAATCGTGTGTGTCCCCAGATAGGCCCTCAGGATCTCTATTGATCTCCTGTCCCCCCTCACTCCTCACCCCTCTCACTCCATGTGTCAGAAAACAACCCATAATGCCTGGTTCCGGCCGCCATGCCTTACAGTCGCCTCTCCCCACGGACCACCTCGACTCCCAACTCTGTGTCATCACAAAGGGCCTGCCAAGTCCCTTAGGACCCAGCCCATTACCCACTTCATCTCTCCCATCCACGTCACCCCTCTCCTCATGTCTCCCCCTCCCATCCACCTCACCCCTCTCCTCATCTCTCCCTCTCCCATCCACCTCACCCCTCCCCTTATCTCTCCCATCCACCTCACCCCTCTCATCTCTCCCTCTCCCCATCCACCTTTCCCCTCTCCTCATCTCTCTCTCCCATCCATCTTACCATTCTCCCTCTTTCACTTAATTCATTGTCCTCCTCACCTCTCTCTCTACCTCCCCATCCACCTTACCCCTCTCCCTCTTTCTCACTTAATTCACTGTCCTCCTCACCTCTCTCTCTATCTCCCCATCCACCTTACCCCTTTCCCCCTTTCTCACTTAATTCACTGTCCTCCTCACCTCTCTCTCTATCTCCCCATCCACCTAGCCCTCAGCTCCTCTTGCCTCAATCCACATCAACCTCTGTGACATCACAAAGCACATGTGAATACCTCAAACCAGGCAGCAGCTGCTCTGCTCGAACAAAAG
Source organism: Novumbra hubbsi (assembly GCA_016801125.1). Lineage (NCBI taxonomy): Eukaryota > Metazoa > Chordata > Actinopteri > Esociformes > Umbridae > Novumbra > Novumbra hubbsi. Next base: position 11,750 of record JACXGK010002693.1, on the reverse strand, counting down.
AAGTAGCCAAATTATGCCCCAATTACGTCTCCTGTAATCTGCCCTCGGGTCATCTCCGCTTCTGACAGCAGCAGGGTTAGAGGTCAGAGACATGCCCAATTACAGTGAGAGGCGGGACGAAATGTGGTGGACAAGACAGAGTATGAACTGTGCAGGGGTAGGTTCTCCTATTGGTGTGTAATGGAGAGAGAGTGATCTCTCTGTGGCTCATTAGCAGTGAAGGGCTGAGGGGAGTCATCAGTTGTTTTGCATGTCGATGTCAACCATGTAGCAGAGGTGGGGAGAAATGCATGGAAGGGGGAAGGAGAGAGGGAGATGAAGGAAGAAAAATATTGAGCGGGATGAGAGTGGGATGGAGAGAGTGAGGGATGAAGAGGTGGAGAGAGAGAAAATGAATGAAAGAGAGGCAAATTAATAAATCAAATTCATTTATAAAGCCCTTTTGACACTTGCAATTGTCACAAAGTGCTTTTAAAAAACACCCAACCAGAAACCCCAAGGAGCAAGCAAAAACAGTGTTGAAGCACAGTGGTTAGGAAAAACTCCCTCAAGGTGCAGAATTTTAGGAAGAAATCTGTGGAGGAACCACGCTCATAAAGGGTGACCAGACCACTTCTGGCTGTGCCAGAGGTGTGGGCCAATACCTCATGTCCTTCTAAGTTAAACGTAACTGAAGTGAACAGGTGGGATAAAAAGTATTTGGGGCAGTGGGGGACGAACACATGAGAAGGTGCATTGTGGAAACAGTGGACAGCATGTTTCTAGCTGGAAGCGGAGCAAGCATGGTGCATTAAGCCTTGAAAGATGACAGAGATGTGGATGGAAAGCTAATAACAGAGTTAAGAGAGTGGCATGTTGTTCAACTCTGTTCATGTCTCTTATTGCTTTCCAAGTTTCTATGTCTTACAAGGTTGTACTCTCTGCACCCCAAAACATCTCTCCATCCCTCTGTGCTGTCTTTCTCTGTTTACCTTCTTCTGATTTTCTCGGACTATTCTGACTTATTGCCCAGAGTAACTGTTTCACGATGACATCAACACGCACTGCAAAGCTCATTCAGATGTTTGCGGCACTATTGTTGCACATGCCTGTTGTCGATCAACGGTGGTGACATTATGCACTAATTTAATACATTTTAGAATGTCTTTGTCTTTCCTTCTTGCCTTCGATGGTCTTAGACAAACCTCTGCTCAGCCTTTGCTCAACTTTAAATGCACCTCTCAAAAATATAACGGAACATTTAAATCACACATCGGAAACTTGAAGTAAATACATTAAAGATCAAAATCTTTACAGTACATCGTGTATTTGAGTGAGAACAAAATGACAAAAGAACAGTTAATGGAAACCAAAATCACAGACCAATTGAGGGCTCACACCAAATATCAAAGTAAACAATTGAAATTACAGGCTGTTCCAACTTCGGTGGGTTTCATCACAGCAACTCATAATGTGACTCAGTGTGTTTGGCACTACTGAGTGCAGATGGTGTCTTGGGGGATCTCCTCCCAGACCTGGATCAGGGCATCGGTAAGCTCCTGGACAGTCTGTGGCAATACTTGTGGTTGTGAGATGCACCAATACATAACGTCCCAGAGGTTCTGAAAAGGATTCCTGTCTAGGGAACTTGAGGGCCGGTCAATAGCATCAATGCCTTCATCATCCAGAAACTGCCTACACACTCTGGCCACATGAGGCTGTGCATTGTCCAGCACCCACAATATCCCAGGTCCCACTGCACCAGCGTAAGGTCTGACGATAGGTCTGAGGACATCATCCTGGTACCTATCAGCAGTCAGGATATGTGGAGGTCTGCATAACTCTCACTACGGCGTCTCCAGATTCGTTCACGTCTGTCACATGTGCTCAGCGTAAACCTGTTCTTGACTGTGAAGAGAATGAGTTTCCAATAGCGGGCCTGCCAATTCTGGGGTTCCTCATGACAACCTCGTGGAGTTTCTGACCAAGGATACACTTGGAAGGATTAGTTAAACGATTGTCTGCAGCCACCCCCTGCAATGCTATTCCCTTTTTGTGGTTGTCTTGCTGTTGCCTCTCCAGTACACCTGTTGTCACTTTCATTTTTGCCAAAACAGGTGTCATTGATTCACAATCACTTATGCTTCGTAACAAAACTGACTGATATCCCAGAAGTTTGGCTTTGGCTTGGTGTTGTACTGTTATGATTATGTGTTCCCTTTTTTTTGAGCAGTGTACAATTGTCATTATTTAAATAAATCAGCTGTCTTGTTGTTATAGCCTAATTAAGCTTCATCAAACTAACAGCTATCTGAATCAATTGTGCTTCATTACGGTTGGAGAGAAAACCTCTGGGTTGTCCAGCAACAGGATTGTGTAGCCCTGGCCTGCATAATTGACCTTCTAACTAGTTTACTAAATTGACAGGAAGTACTGCATGTCAGCTGTTTTGTTAGTCCTATTCTAGTTGGTAACTTAGTGCTGCTCTTTGTACAGTGTGATGATAAGACGGTAGCTTGTAGGAAGGTCACAACGTATAAGACCCTGAGTAGCACGTGTTTTTTGTTCTTGCTGTATAAATGAGCCCATTATTCCCGGCTATATCAGTCGCAGCAGGTCTACATCTCTTTCCAACCACACGGTGGATATTGTCCCTCGTTTTCCCACCATTGTTAACCTGCTCCTTTGTAGTTTGGCACGTATGCCCTAAATAATAGAACAGAGAGTAAATCTGATTGGCCTTTTTCATACTGTTTGCTCTCAAAGGTGGCTGTGGTACTGGGCTGGATCCCATGAAAGTTGGATTTTCATCCAACAAATGCTTTGTTCTGAAACCACAATGCCAGGCCAGACAGAAAGTGACTGTCACTAGCTTCCAGTTTCTTGTGACAGGTGAACTGTCACAAGAAACTGAAGCGCCCACAGAGGAGGGTTGTCAGTTTCCATATCCTAGGACACACACAGCCCTTCTGGTGCACAGTAGTGCCGCTTTTAGAGCAGCCTTTGGATTCTTTGATATATTAGGCGACGTGCAATGATTCAACCGAACGTCTTCCTGTTGTGACGCATCCAGAGCCGCTTGACTCTGTGGTTTAACTCATCCAGAGCCGCTTGACTCTGTGGTTTAACTCATCCAGAGCCACTTAACACTGTGGTTTAACTCATCCAGAGCCGCTTGACTCTGTGGTTTAACTCATCCAGAGCCACTTAACACTGTGGTTTAACTCATCCAGAGGCGCTTGACTCTGTGGTTTAACTCATCCAGAGCCACTTGACTCTGTGGTTTAACTCATCCAGAGCCACTTGACTCTCTGGTTTAATACACCCAGAGCCTGTTGACTACAAGCTTAAATTGATACTCAATGTTTTTGGTATTCCATGTTTTATTATGTCATTGTAATTTATCTCTCTTTCTATTGTCCAAACAGGGCAATGTCAGTAGGTAATTCCAGTCATTCTTTCTCAGTTTTGTTCTCTCATCTGTTAAGATTCCTTCAAGTGTGACCCAGACAAATCTTGTTTTGCCACTCCATTGTTCTGTATTAACATTCAACCAGTGGATGCAATTCAATAACCAGTGACATGCCAAAACTTCCCTCACCAGCTGCCAGACTAGAATAGTGTCAGCTTTCCCGGCCTCTCTCAATGCAGTGTCAGCCAAGCGTTCACCACGGAGTGCCTGTAAAGCCACACTCATCTAATGTGTCAGGGGCACAAAAGTGTATCCCTGATTTGATGGACCGGATTGTTTCTGTGCTGCGTGTCTACCGGCCTGGGATACACAGGTAGTGAAGGTGAGATTAGTCCAATGCGAGCGCAATTTACAGAGAGACTGGGAGAAAGGCACCAGCCATGCATCAGAATGTTGGTCAGGTTGGCCACAAGCCTTATTCCAATCACCTTTCTCGACGAAACGGATGAAAGGTTTCTGTTGACCTTGTGCTCACACGATCCCCGGTCTCTGTGCCTGCCTCCGCATTTCGTCAATCCACCAGCGGGTATTTTCGTTCCTGTCACTGTTAACAACCGTTGGGTAATTAGCTCGCAACTGACGCCACAAAACCCTCTCTCTTTTCTCTCTCATTGTCAATATCCTCCCTGTCATTAAGCTCATCTCTTCAATGCCCATTATCCATTCAGCACCATCAGCCATCACTGTTTGAAGTATGGAGAAATCTCATAGGCTTTGTGATTGTTTACGTTCTGCCTGATTGTTTGGTTACTGTGTGTGTTTTAGTACAGATGCATGCTGAACATTTCTATGTGAGTCTCTCGGTGTGTGACATAGTCCAGCGTGCATTTGTAACTAAGTGTTTCGTCTTCCCCTAACAAAGCAATAACAGGTATCAATAAAGTTTAAATTCAACCCCATCTCATCCTGCCATGAAAAGATCTTCATCACCGCCCAGCAGGGTTGAGTCCCACTGTAACACACCACGGCAACAGGAAAAACACAAAACGACTCAATCTCCGGCCTTAAAAAATAAAAACATAGAAACTACAATCCCTTGCATATATAATTCATGTGGACACATAAGTGTTTTCAGTTTAGGGTTCCTCCCGCAGCACGTTCATATCGAATCTATTATTTAGGAGTTAGGAGAGGAGAGAAGCCTCGTCTGTGATTTCCATGCTGTCAGTGTTCATCCAGCCCCATCAGCTGCTATTAGAGGAGCCCCGCGTAGGCAAGGCCCTCAGCAGACAGCCCTAATGCAGTTACACGCGCTACTCTAACTTTCAGCGCGCTGCATCCGCCTCAGGAGGCCCAAGAATCCAGGGGAGGAGAGAAGCCTCGTGCGTGATTCTCCCAGTCCCAGTGTTTAACACGCCCCATCAGCCGCTAGCGCTGGAGCGGAGTGAAGGCCTGGCTGTCAGCTGGCTGCCCCGATGGCGCCACGCCCTTTGAGGCTGGCCTAGGCTACTGCATTAGGCCGCGGGCCAGTTTGTCCTAGCGGATGGTCTGGGGAGCCGAGCATTATTGTAATATTCCGCATTTCTTTTTTTATTCACTGCAAATTAAACCAAGTCCAAAACCAGAGTGGGCTTGACAGTCATGACGTCATGCCTTGATTACAGTGAGGCACTGTTTTTTTTATTAGTTGTAATGATTTGGGACGTCCTGAAATATTACTAATGAAACGGCTTCATGGAAGTGGGTCTCCATCTGCTCTATATTCTGGATGCAAGTCAGTAGCCTGCCCTAGAATTGCTAGAATTCCTGGAATTAAACTTCCCATACACAGATAGAAGCTTGCCACCATATTCCATTATCTGTGGAACCCAGAAGCCCTTACACATTTACACCTCCTGCTTATTGAAGATTGGGGAACTCTGCTGGAGTGGATGGTTGCAATTTACGTCAATTCTGCTGTAATTCTGATATTACGGGAATCGTTGGCAATTGGAAAGCCCACTCTCTGTTGGTGGAGCCACTTAATTTGATGCTCCTCGTATCGGGCATGGCCACGGGCCTGAAGTACTCCGCTCTCTGTCTTTCCCCTTTTCTCTCGCAGTCTGAACTCAGGTGTGAAGCCAAACCATCGCTGATGCGAGAGAAAGTCAATTTGAATCGTTTTTTTCATAAGGTTTTACATTTTATGGGTGGATTCTGCACATCGAGGAGTGTTCAAGGAGTGCTGAAGGAGCAATTGAAAGGGTGATTGAGGAATGATTGAATGGGTCTAGTAATAATGAGGAACAAATGACTGGTTTTCCGTCAGCTCACTGAAACCCTGTGGACGTTTACTGTCTGCAGCTTTTGATTTCCACATTATCACTTTTCTACGAAGCACAATGGCACTGTGTTATTACGTATTCTCACATGATCAGTAATGAAATATGTTAACTGCTGTTTAGGTTCAAATGCTCTTGGAAGAAATTGCTAATGGATCTGCTTTGTTCGTGAATATACTGCATGGTTCCATCTTTATTAAGACAAAGCAGCACATTGGTTTCCAATTCAGAACATTTCAAATATGCCAATGATAGGATGGGAATAACTAGGGTTTCATTTTTTAACATCCTTTTATCCAAGATCAAGGATATTGGTAAAAATTCTGATTTGTTTCCCCCATAATGGGAATTAAATATACAATTGGTTTAAAATACATACCTGGCAGGTGACCCAGTGTTGACATTTAAAAAAGTATTTTAAATTTGCATTGAAAGTGTAGTGTATACTATCCATGTCTCTAGCGCTATGCATTTGAACGTATTTCTAATCATTGAATGTATTAGAATAGAGAACAGTTTGTAGAATTGCTTTTCTAAGAATAGTATATACCCTTCAATCTGACAAAATGCTAAATTCTACCTATACAAAATGCATTTCTCTCCTTTTCTTTGTCTCTGTCTCTTGCTCTCTGCCTCATTATTCCGCTCTCCTTTGACTACAAACTGCACACACTGTTTAAGTATACACCTTGCTGAATATTTGAGCTCAGTAAACAGTTGCCCATTCCTTTAGTGTGTCCTGTGGGGATCAAGGCAGATGTATCAGTGCACAACACCATGTCACTGTGTAACAAAAAGACCTCCAGTCCCACCATGTTCTACACTAAAACTGTCTGGTATGAACGGCTGTTGGGATCACCAGGTATTGGCCTATGAACAGTGTTCACAATGTAGTAGATGTTATTTCCATCACAGTGTAGTAGATGCTATTCCTATCACAGTGTAGTAGATGTTAAGACCATCACAGTGTAGTAGATGCTATTACTATCACAGTGTAGTAGATGTTAAAACCATCACAGTGTAGTAGATGCTATTACTATCACAGTGTAGTATATGCTATTACTATCACAGTGTAGTATATGCTATTACTATCATAGTGTAGTAGATGTTAAGACCATCACAGTGTAGTAGATGTTAAGACCATCACAGTGTAGTTCATGTTAAGACCATCACAGTGTAGTAGATGCTATTACTATCACCGTGTTTTAGATGTTATTACTATCACAGTTTAGTAGATGTTAAAACCATCACAGTGTAGTAGATGTTAAGACCATCACAGTGTAGTTCATGTTAAGACCACAACAGAGCAGGTAATACACAAGCAGTAGGTTAGCCTGTGGATCATTGGTTATACTTTTCTTATGAGTCTTGGTGACTACCTTAGTATTGCCTATGCTTGTTAACTGTATTACCCATGACATGGTCTGCAATGGTCTTACCCTGAGTTTGCACCAACCTGGAGTACTCCTTACAAATGTGGATTGAAGATGTTTAGTCTCTCAGGCCCCGTTCCCTAACCACTTTTGACTTTGGTCTGATGTTGGTAGCATGGAGCAGGACACTCTTTGAATCACCTCAGGCAGCGTGTTTCCGTGGTCACCGTGGGACATATGGGGCTACGTACTGGGTGGTAGCATGGATGACCAAGTCGATGAAAAGTCACTTTCAAAATAACCGACACCCTTGCTAAGCACAATCAATTTGCTGCGTAATTAAACAAGACAGGTCATTAGCTTTATTGAAAATCTCTAACATGTTATATATTTTCCTACTTGTATCAAAATTGCACGTTTCCCCAAAATATAAATGCAGTTCGCCCCAAAAAAAGTTTCAAAATGATTGTCAGTGTAGTGATTTAATTTCATGGACTGCTCTCTAATTAAAGGTTTACATTTTTTGTGTTATTTTCCCATAGTGTCTTACCTCATTCGTTACTCCATGTTTTTTTTCTTCTTCATATTGGTGACAGCTCACATACTCTAAGTTGTGGTGATTCCTAGCACTTCATTTTACCAGTGTAACTGTTACTGAGAAGACACCATCTCACAACACTTCTGTTAGCTTATTCCTTCACGTACCCCCAGCCCATCTGTACTCACCCTACCAGAATAGACCGTGACTTATGTGGAAAAAACACTGGAACCTCTGACTCTTTGTGAATATGTGTTTGTGTACTGCATGTGTGTGCGCATGCATTCATGTATGCACGTGTGTTTGTGTGTGTTCGAATGTGTCTGTTGCCCTCTGGATGTGTGTGTTCAGCATGTTCCCAGTCAACCCCATCAGGCCTAGCTGGGCTGCAGCTCATTCTGATTTACCTGAAAGCACTGCTGCATTTTAATGTCCCTCTCTCTCTCTCTCTTACTGTCTGAATCATTGCCTGAAAGGCATGCCAACTCAATATTTATTGCTCCATTTCCGTCCCTCCTTTTCTCCCTTATCTCTCTCTCTCTCACTCTGTTGTTTCTTCCATCTCGGAGGTTAAGTTCACATGATCTCATACCAGATGAGCCGTTGTTTTTGCCTTCTGGCGTTTCATTTGATTGTATCTCTTTTGGTTGTGACACTTAAAGGCATCCATTACTCTGTACTTTTCCTGCTGGATAGGAAGCTATTTGTGAGACAGGGAGACGAGTTGAAAGCACTCGTGAGATCTCATCTCTACATCTCATCTGTCTTTGAGCAGGTAGAGATGGGAGGTGAGATTTGCACGGCGCTGCTTCACGGGTAAAGGAGGAGGCAGAGAGGAGAGAAGTAGATGGGGGGGGGGGGTCACAGCCCTGTGTGTGGGTGTGTTTTGGAGGGAGAGTTAGTGAGGGCGTCTGCACCCCCACGTCTCCCTGGCTCCAGTTTCACCGGTATTTCACAGTGGGTAAATGACCGGGCGGGGAACCAGTGGCGGCGACCAGATTTACAGTGTCCGGCAGATGAAAATATCAGCGCCCCAAAATATCCGGTGGGAAATATGTCAAAAAATAAATAAATAAATGGATTAATAGCATATCAAATAGTCTAATTCTGTGTGACCTATAATACGTGTGGCCAAGGAGACACCAAGCGGTGCTACTGAGTGTTCGGTCATGTGACCAGGTGTGGCGCAGAATTCAAAAGCCGCCACTCCGGCAGCGACAGCATGACAGACCGCCTGCAGAGCAGCAACACCAGCCCCTGAGTGTCAAATGATCCCAGGGTGTTGAAGGTGTCATGGCACTCTTACTACTGACGTAGCCGATGCTTGAGGGAGGAGTTGTTCGTCCTAGTGTGTATTTTGGTGTTTTGGGCACCCCCCCAAGCACACTCCATATTGATGTACATTGACATGCCAGCATCTCAAAGAACCAAAGTAGATCTGTCCCCCCGCAGACACTGTATCTACAGGTTGTAAATGTTCCTCATCTCCTAAGAGGCTTCGTCTGATGGTTGTAGATAGTTGCCATCCCTTAACAGGCTTTATCTAACGTTTTAAGGTATTACTCATACTTTTAGAAAGATGCATCTACAGGTTTAAGGCTTGCCACATCCCTCCCAGGCTTTTTCCTACAGGTTTTAGGCCTTCCACATCCCTCCCAGGCTTTACCTACAGGTTTTAGGGATCCCACATCCATCCCAGGCTTTACCTACAGGTTTTAGGCATCCCACATCCATCCCAGGCTTTACCTACAGGTTTAAGGCATTCCACATCCCTCCCAGGCTTTACCTACAGGTTTTAGGCATCCTACATCCACTCCAGGCTTTACCTACAGGGTTTAGGCATCCTTCATCCACTCCAGGCTTTACCTACAGGTTTAAGGCCTTCCACATCCCTCCCAGGCTGCTTCTACAGGTTTTAGGCATCCCACATCCATCCCAGGCTTTACCTAAAGGTTTAAGGCATCACTCATCCCTTTACAGGCTGCTTCTACAGGTTAAAGGCATAACTCATCCATTTCCAAGCTGTATCTACATATTTGAGGCATCACCAATCCATTGGGAAGGCTGCATCTACAGGTTTAAGGCATCACTCATCCCTTTACAGGCTTTACCTACAGGTTTACGGCATCACTCATCCCATCACAGGCTTTACCTACAGATTAAAGGTATAACTCTTCCCTTCACATGTTGTATCTACAGGTTTAAGGCATCTCACATCCATTCCCAGGTTTAACTGCCCTTTATTTCTCATTCCTACGATTCATTATTATGGTTTCATGAATTATTCCCAGAAAGGTGTTTCATTATGGATGAGGTATCATACGAGCAACTTAATACGTTTCTTACACTATGTGGGTGTTGACTCTGAATCACTCCCAGACAGATGTGGATGAGAACAAGGGAGGTAGGGAGGGATAGAGAGACGGAGGGTAGGACGGGAGCGAGGAGGGGTATTTAAGCAGTGTCTATGGTAGTGTCTGTTATAAAGTAATATGGTGGTGGGCGTATGCATGGTGGCTTTCATCAGTTCTTGTCAACGTGTGGACGTGACCTGCCCACTTGACATGCTAAAATCTGCATTTAGCACGCACTTTATTTAATGCATTAATTCCCAGTTATAGACATTAGGATGTACCTGTGTTTGTCCATGGTGCTGAAATGGTGTGTCGGAAGCAAATTCAACATTAGGACCAATCTGTGGTGCAGAAATGATTTATCTACCTTAAGTGCAATTTAGACCTTGTCACTCTCTCTCATTCCCTCTCTCTATCTATGTATACCTCTAATTGCTGTAGTGGCATGATGTAACGATGTAAATACTGCATTACATAACAACGTCCACAGAACACTTTGTAAGGAATAACTCATTAGCCAGAGGACATCACAGTAAGGTAATAAAAGTAATACTAACCAAAAACATCAACAGGATAATTCGTGGAAAACTACAGGGTAAAAAGAACACAAATCTTTACGATAAAGGTGCGTCGGTCTGTCACTGTTCCTCATGATATTGCAGAGGGAAATGTGCTGCCAGTCACCCATCTCTCTGCATCTCCCATTAAAGGATGTCTCTCTCTCTCTCTCCCCTCATCCACTTTTCCCCTCTCGTCCCTCTGTATCCGTGTACAGTGGAATGACTCCAATCCAACCAGCTCTCTGCATCTCCAATAAAGGATGTCTCTCTTTCTCTCTCCCCTCATCCACTTTTCCCCTCTCGTCCCTCTGTATCCGTTTACAGTGGAATGACTCCAGTCCACCCAGCTCTCTGCATCTCCCAATAAAGGATGTCTCTCTTTCTCTCTCCCCTCATCCACTTTTCCCCTCTCGTCCCTCTGTATCCGTGTACAGTGGAATGACTCCAGTCCACTCTCTTCATCCGACGTGACATAAGACCCTGTGCACACTAAACCAGAGGCAGGTGCCGGTGGCGGGGATTTGGTCAGTAGGTCCCTGGCTGTCAGTATGCTTTGGTTAGACTGGTTGTGGCTCTTGTTCGGCACAGGAGGTGGTTTAACCGTAGAGATAATATGCAATACCATTTAAATATGTGGTCTCATCATTAAAGTGACTGTTCATCACTCACATCTGCCGGTAGAATACATTGCCAGGGATGATTAAATTGACTGATTGCGATGGCATATCGTAAAGATAATGAGTTTCGTCCTGTTCCTGCAGTCACTCAACATACCATCTTCTGTCCCACAGCTTAGTAAAGAAGCTGGACATTAGCACCACTTTTGTTAGGCTGAAATTGCTCAGGAGTTAGTATCTGCTGCACATGCATGGCTGGTGTCTTTGCAGAAACCCAGGAGAATAGATTTCAATAGAAAATGACATAATATGTATTAATGATGCTTATGCTAAACTGGATCTTCAGTGAGTGCTTTGAAGGACCCTAGAGATAGGTATTGAGTAGGTGCCTTGAGGAGAACGCTAAGCAAACATCCCTAAGATCATTATCCGGCTTTAGAATTGGACTGGAATGAGCAGTAGTGATGGAGGGGAGGGGCTAGTGGGTAGGGGTGGGGATGGATGGGAGGGGGTAGTAGGTAGGGGTAGTGATGGATGGGAAGGGGTAGTGGGTAGGGGTAGTGATGGATGGGAGGGGGTAGTAGGTAGGGGTAGTG
>JACXGK010002692.1:11087-52048 GCA_016801125.1 Novumbra hubbsi | reverse complement strand
GCACATGGAGAGGCCTCTAGCCATCTCCATGCCATTGTGGGCTCCCCAGTCAGAGCAGCTGCAATCAGTTGACTCTGATTGGGGAGCCTACTTAGGTTAGTTTTACAGCCACACCCGGTGTGGTTTATTGTTTGTGCTGATCTCAACAGTTCACGGTTTGTCCTTTGTTTAACTCCTATTTCATGTAGATACGCTACACCTTATTTGTATATTGTTTTATGTTTGTTTGAACCTTTCATTTGACGTTTACAGTTCGTGTAGTTTGTATTTTATGTGTTATTGGGATTAAATACACCTTTTCTTTATTCAAAAATGTCTGCATATGGTTCCGCCACACTACAACACCGTGACAGTGAGAGACGGAATCTAAAACAAAAATCCAGAAAATCACATTGTATGATTTTTAAGTATTTTTAAGTATTTGATACATCCGAAAAGCAGAACTTAATATTTGGTACAGAAACCTTTGTTTGCAATTACAGAGATCATACGTTTCCTGTAGTTCTTGACCAGGTTTGCACACACTGCAGCAGGGATTTTGGCCCACTCCTCCATACAGACCTTCTCAAGATCCCTCAGGTATCGGGGCTGTTGCAAGGCAATACAGACTTTCAGCTCCCTACAAAGATTTTCTATTGGGTTCAGGTCTGGAGACTTGCTAGACCACTCCAGGACCTTGAGATGCTTCTTACGGAGCAACTCCTTAGTTGCCCTGGCTGTGTGTTTCGTGTCGTTGTCATGCTGGAAGACCCTGCCATGACCCATCTTCAATGCTCTTACTGAGGGAAGCAGGTTGTTGGCCAAGATCTTGCGATACATGGCCCCATCCATCCTCCCCTCAATGCGGTGCAGTGGTCCCATCCCCTTTGCAGAAAAGCATCCCCAAAAAATTATGTTTCCACCTCAATGCTTCACGGTTGGGATGGGGTTCTTGGGGTTGTACTCATCCTCCTTCTTCCTCTAAACACGGCGAGTGGAGTTTAGACTAAAAAGCTCTATTTTTGTCTCATCAGACCACATGACCTTCTCCCGTTCCTCCTCTGGATCATCCAGATGGTCATTGGCAAACTTCAGACGGGCCTGGACATGCGCTGGCTTGAGCAGGGGGACCTTTGCGTGCGCTGCAGGATTTTAATACATGACGGCGTAGTGTGTTACTAATGGTTTTCTTTGAGACTGTGGTCCCAGCTCTCTTCAGGTCATTGACCAGGTCCTACCGTGTAGTTCTGGGCTGATCCCTCACCATCCTCATGATCATTGATGCCCCACGAGGTGAGATCTTGCATGGAACCCCAGACTGAGGGTGATTGACGGTCATCTTGAACTTCTTCCATTTTCTAATAATTGCGCCAAATGAATTATTTAAAAATCATAGAATGTGATTTTCTGGATTTCGTCTCTCACAGTTGAAGTGTACCTATGATAAGAATTACAGACATGACTCTACATGCTTTGTAAGTAGGAAAACCTGCAAAATCGGCAGTGTATCAAATACTTGTTCTCCCCACTGTAAGAGAAATTTGTCCTACACTACCTCAGAAGGCGTGGTCTTGAGGTTTCAATATTGCCAAGGTTCCACCCCAAACAAATCCAGCGCCTCAAGTCTTGTCTCGAAAAACACATGCAATTTTACCTAAACCTCTTGCGCCAATAAGAGGACACATTTGTCTCTAAGACAAGGTCTCTCTGTACTATGCTTTACTATGCTTACTTAATAATACAATTAATATTGAACATATTATGTAATATCATTTTTTATTATTTTAGACTAATTAAAATGATTTCTACAGAAAGACTGATAATCATAATTCTAAGCATAGCATATATTCTCTAATGTCTATAATCTCTAAAGCATAATACTTTCCAGAACGCAAATTTAGACATAATAGCAGCTAAGAGCTAATGATCTGGCATGTTTTGTTTTGTCCATCAACAGGACAATGCTGCCAAACTACACCATCATTTACAGACTAAGCAAACAGTTCCTAAAGAAATGGTACCACATCTACAACTTTATTAGCATTTTGTCCAGTAAGTTATCGTCCAGTCTTTTTCACACAATACTTCAGACTTTTCAGATTACAGCAATGAGTCTCTTGAGATAGATCTCTATTAACCTAACATATCTGGGATTAGCAATATTAAATGTTGGTTTGCAAGTGAGAACTCCTATGTGCTTTTCAAGTCAGTCCACAGATGTTCTACAGGACTGAATTCCAAGCTTTGACTGTTACAATTACCAAATGTTTAAATAATTACTTTTCTTAACCATGATGTGTATTTAGTATGTATCTGTCATGTGCCTGGAAGTGGGTTAATACTGCATTCTGGTTTGTTTCTTGTGGTGCATTTTTTCAAGTTCCAATGCATTAGAAAGGAATCTTTTTGGAATCTCTCAGAAGCAATATTTTCATTTACTGTAGATTTAGCAAAATTCATTTTAAATTGATAATATGGTTTCAACATTATAGTGCATTTCTGTAAATATAGTGTGGTGAACTTGGAATGCTGTGTCTTTTTACAGGGGGCTGTCATAGTATGGAAATGAATTATGTTGACATGGCTGGAAACAATGGTGTAGGCACGCTATGCAATACAATGAAGAATCATGCGCTGCAACAGAGGAGAGGAGCTCAAGCTGTACTTTTGAGCCCTCCTTGACAGGTATGCAGTGTGACTTGACAGCTCAGTATTTCAATGATAAATGCAGTAGTCCGGGTTCTCCCATTCACTAAACTCAAAAGTGTGTTGAGCTGATACTTCAAGGTCAAGTGAATAAGAAGGAATGGAACTACACAGTTCACTAAAGAAGAGAACCCACTTTTTTTTTATACTTAGTAGAAATGGCTAGTTGTGGTCTTAACCATGAAACATCTGAATACCACTCAAATGACTTTTATGATTTAGAAAAGAGTAATAATAACCAAACTAAACCATATTTGTCCGTACCATGACAAGTCACATGTTTCCAGAAGAATTGTTAACATTGTGCAACTTTTATCAAAAGGATTTGAAAATGTCAAATTGGATTAAATTACTTTTGCCTTAGGTTCTTATTAAGTAACTGCTCTAAACAGCTATCAATGTATTATTTATTAAAACCACCCAATCTAATATTTTAGGCTATCAATGCTTTTACTTACATGAATGCGCCCCTTAGACCAAATAGATGTCTAAGAATAAAACCCATAAGTTCTGTATAGCCTCTGCATTAAATATAATAGTTACAGAAAATTAAAATAATATATCCAAATGTTTTTGTGTGGTTTTGTATGCCACCACCAGGACAGAGTTATTGTGAACTATCGTCGACATGGAGAGCGCTTCCAGTATGCACCAGAATAAACTTCAGATACTTGCTGCTCAAGTGTGTTTGTAAGATGAGAACCTTTCAATACATCCTGTCTTATATGAATGGTGTGCTGATGGGCCAAGTAGATTTGAGTCTAGCTCAACAACTTGTCTGCTGCCATAGCAACTGCAAGGGAGCGCTGAGCAGCGCCGCCTGCTTGTGAAATGGATGTCACCCATAGCAACGACCAATCAGAAGTTTATATTCTTTTGCACAGCGAAGATAGAGGGATGTGGTGGGCAGGCTATCAGGAACATGTATCTGCCAGCAATTGGACACCCTGGTCGTCAATCGAATTCAAGCACAGCGTTGATTGGTCAATGAGGTACTTCCAATATTATAAACATGTCTACAGCTATGAGCCAAGGCTTGGTAGAGACGAACATACCATAGTCCTTAGCAGCCTGTGCAATTTATTATCAGTTCTTTATAAAACTATTTAACATTGCGTTTTACACAATATTCAATATTTTCTTATTATTTATGGGAAATGACCGCCTTTTGGTACAGGTGCACGCGTGAGACATACGACAAGTGGGACTACATCGATATTTCATCATTGTAATAATCAAGCAATGCTCTAGCATTTTGTTTTATGGTTTCTAGAGAATAGTGACAGGAATATAGACCCCTCCTCTGAAGGGAGGAGCGTGCATTTTTATACGATTACTATGATTTTTTTATTTTTAACTCTTGCTCTAACACGTCTTCACTGAGTGAGTGGCATTGGCATGCTGTCAATCGCTCACTACGGCTGCCATCAAACAACATAAAGCACACACAGGCAGAGGCTCGGGCTCATAAATTTCAGCAGGCAGATCTTTTTCGCATCGCTTTACAGCGTGTAGCCTAATTAATTTTTCGCTGTTTTTTCTATAATTTTCCCAGTAAGGCGATCAACTTTTTTCTACATTATATTTTTTTAGTTTTTCATTTGGCTACCATTATTTATTTATATTCTGTTATCTTGAAAATGATTGCTATACATTTACACTTAGCAGGTAATAATTTACTATCAATGTGTTGAATTTCGTATTTGTTTTTATTTCTTTTTTCATTTACTTCTCAATTGCTTTTTCACTTTGGATATTTTGTATCCTGTTGACAATAATGGGGATTTGAACATTTTCTTGAGGAACTGCACGAGGAAACAATCAAAAGAAGACTGCTAATGAGATCAGCAAGGAGCAATCATACACAACACATCAAATCTAAACGAGAAAGACGAATTGACAAGAGGTGCAGAATACGAGGGACAACGACTTTCATTTTGACAAAGAAGTTTTGAACAATTATACCTCATGCATTTTCAGGCAAACCATTAATATATACACATAGACACTGCGTAAAGAAGGAAGATTGAAATAAAGTGATTACTTGGACACGCGACATTGATACCCTTACTGGTACTCACCTATTTATTTTTTCTCATTCGCGTAAGCGTAGTTTTATCAATATATGGTACAGCTCTGTAACGCAACACATGTTGTAGTTGATTTTGTACGTGAGTTTTTCATATCAAGTTTATTTTTTGTGGCTTTGTGCATTGATTCGTTTGCGGCTGACTATGGACGAACAAGCCCGGATCATGCAGGCTCTTGGCGGCGTCAGCTTGGCTGGCCACTCGGTACAAGGAGGCATGGCACTGCCGCCTCCACATGGACACGATGGGACAGATGATGGGAGAAAACAAGATATCGGTGACATTCTGCATCAAATAATGACTATTACTGACCAAAGTCTGGACGAGGCGCAAGCAAAGTTGGTTCATTTATATATTTTCTTTCAAACACTTATCTACAAATCCCTCTTGATAACAAACATCTACATACGTCTAATAACTGGCAGTCTTCAAAATAAATCTGCATTTGTGTATCCCGTATTAAACATTTAAAATGGGCCAATGTAGATTTGAGAGTTCCCACTTGTCATTTTGTAATTCCGGTAGTATTAACTCTCTTGAATGCCTCTTGGAGTATACAAAATACGGTTGTATAATTTTGAATTGTTTACAAACTTCTTAAAACGAACTTTAAAGTCTTACAAAACATTGTAAACCAACAATAAGAAATGTTTAATTTGCTGACAAAGCACAACAGTACAACTTGATGCATATCAACATTGACTAGGGAAAGCCTCCCAAGTGCAAATTAGGCCAAAATAAGTTATGTTAAGAGACAAAGACACATTATTCAGAGTAATTTGGTTGGTAAAATTTAAAATAGCTGTGGTGTTATAGTGACTATATTTCAATGTTGGTTTTTGTCTTAAACTGAAACAGGAAACATGGACTGAACTGCCACAGGATGAAACCCGCACTCTTCAGCGTCCTCTGTGAAATCAAAGAGAAAACAGGTAACGCTTCACGTTTACTCAAGTGTATGATTAAATACAAATATTATATCAATAATAGACAACGTTGCGGAGCCCCAACGCATTTCCACACCGCCATCTTTATTCTTCCCAAAAGCAGCCTTGTCCGATCCTATCACGGGGAGTCAGAATAGGCTCCGTCCGTTATGCGATTTTTATGGGAACATTTTAGGATTAGCGAATCCTCCGTGGCCCCCCAAACATTTGCTATGCTTTCACGTAGACTTGTTGGGCATTTTTCCTACATCGCGGTGGCATAGAAGACCATGCAACCTGCACGTTTACATGGTGCGTAGGCTAACATTCCGGTGTCTTTTCATTTAAGAATAGTCATTCAATTCTGTGATATAAGGCTACAACACACCATGCGCATTATGTGAGTTGTGTCTCGTATTTTATTAACATAGAAGCCGTTGCCGGCAGTGATGGTAATTATCTCTGTTTTTGCTATTTAAATTAGTTTTAAATGTAATCTCCTGTTTAAAGAGATTTGCTCTTCTCGGGATTACCGTTGTCATTATTGGCGCGAGTCCATTGTTGCCATCTGTAAAGCACATAAAGCATTGACTGGATCAATAAAGCCAGCCGTTTATAACGCGACAAGCTAAGTGCAATGAAACGGGTCAAAGTAAATAACAGCGCATCGTATGACCCAATAAAAAACAACACATACAGATATTTGTATCCCCCCAAAACACGTGTAACGTCTAATATAGTATTCTGAATGCACGTAAACTGAATTTATTATTTTTAGAATGTTCTGATGGTTTGTATTAGAAGACTGCAAGGTTCAAGAATGATTCCACTCTAATTCATAGATAGGTTAAATATTTTTAGCAGTTCATGTTTTTGTGAAGCTTTCATTCAAATGTTACGTCCCGTTGGACAGAGCAATGTTAATTTATCCCTGTGTAGGGAATATATGGTTGATTTAGGATGAAATCCTGTTATGGTCAATGCTGTTACTTTAGTTGACACTTAATAGGCACTTTCTATAATCATCAAATAACATGATGTAGGAAACGTCTATACTTTTTTGGACCGATTGATATTTTAGGTCAAGTCAAATGGGTTTTTGTATTTTTATTTTACGTAGTTAATTTAACAGTTGCACCAATACGAGTTTTGTTAAAAATAATGAAGGCAATAATGTTTGGACCTAATACTTATAATACAAACTGTTAGTTATGAACTTATTTTAAATTGTCAAATTAAAATAAATATATTCAATGTTGTAATGGAAAACTGGAAGGTCTGATATTCCATGCAATACCCAGTATTGAGTAATAGAAGTAAGCAGTTTTTTTTTGCTATTGCTTCAAAACAGTGAACATGATGGGTTGTCAGATTTGTGGCCTTTGTGTGGCTTATAAACAGAAGTGACTTGGGGAAGACCATAAAACTTAATGAACCTTTGGCCACAGGAGGTGTCCACAGGGGCAGGAGAAGGACCCGCTTGGCTGTCTAGCCTACTTGAGGTATTCTTTATTCCCATTGAGACGAAACAAGGAAAGTGAAAGAGCGATTGTATAAAGATAAGGGAGAAAAGAGATGGTTTAGCTTTATGTAATGGTGTATGAGCAACAATGACTGAGCATCTGTGAGTATGCATACAGTACATACATATAGTTTCTATATGTGCATCTTTGATTAATCCGTGCTCACACACCATTACAATGTTCAATCAACACAATATGCCGTAAGATCAATTTGAAGATCTAACTGGATTCGTTTTTACATATGTATATTTTATATTACATTAGTTTCAAATGAATAAGCATAATAATTCGTCTTTAAGCATGTTAATCATGTAATTGAGCTTGCTTACAAGCTCAGTTTTGTAATCTTCTTTAATCCCTTTGATTCCCCCGTTTTATTCAACTAAACTAGTAAATATAGCAACAGTTTTTGAAAATGGTTGAAAGGTCAAGGAAAACTGTTCTGATAAATGTCACAGTAAAATGCTGCAATGATGTGATATTTTTATTATCCATCAAATATTGAAGCACAAACAATTGCGAAATGCAAGACAGACCATGTACTCAATACGGTTATTTTGACGAGACTTAATTAAAAACTATAGAGGCCAATATTTATTTTCCCAATAATATTATATAAATGTTTGAAAATATCAATATGGCAAATCTGTGAATGTGTATTAATACATTTGCATAATATTATTCCCTGCAGTCAGCTCTTTCTAAAATATACCCCCAAAGAGAATTTCTAACTGTTCCTTAACAATTTCTAACCATCATACACTTCCTAAAGACGTGCAACATTACTTATTCATGATTGATGTCATCTAGAATATTACATACAAGACACATACCTGTTGTGAACGTTAACATGTATTGTTCTTGAATATACCCATGCATATTTTGTTTTTAAAAACGGGATAGTCAAAAGTGTAATTGATACGCTATGTTAATTTTCCTTGATGGTTTGATCTTCTGACTGGTGAGCTAGTTTACATGCTCCCATAATCAAGCATCCCATAAAGGGGAACACACATGGTCTCTTTTCTCATCCTGTAGTTGTTGTGTCATTAAGTTTAATCCAAATTGATACATCGGCTTGACCAACATTTGGGATAAAACATTATTGACCTGTGTATATTTTTTTACTTTACCCGATGACTGTTTCACTCCTTGTCTGAATAGTCCATGACAAAGATTGATTTGCACAGGTAAATACAATATTGATGAAAATCATCAATTTATATTTTAAAAGCAAGTCTATAAAAAGGAAATGAATGGAAACAAGATGCCCATTTTCAGATGGGCATGGCTTGTGGCTTTCGCCGTGATAATAAACAACATTACGCAATTTCAGTACCTCAATGATCAGAAGTGTGTTTTTTGAAACAGTATCTCATTATAATCAGATAAAGTGCCTTCATTTGATTATCAGTATTCATTTAACAATTACCATAAGAACAAGATACATGACTAAATGACTAAATGTTTTGGAGTCCCATAAGTGCATATAAACCCAAAATATTGTATCCATTCAACAATACAACGCAGTGAAAATAATTCTCAACCATGAATTCAGCATTTAAGCAAACCGTGCCTGTAATTGCTTTATATTTGCTATATTTTGTTTGAGACTGTGTAATAATAACTTCTTTTTTGGAGTTATTCTGTCAGGGCTCTTTTAAACAACTCCTATAGAAAGATGAGAAATACTACCTGATATATATATATTTATTAACATTACATGGTGGAAATCTGAAGCCCATTTGAATCTGTGTGGAGAAAGCTTCCTTATGTGTGTGCTTCCCACCTAGACTTTCATAAACCCTCAAAGGAGCTTGGTGCCTGGTAGCAGGGCGCAGTGGTTAAGATCAATGTGTCTTTCCACTTGGGTCAGTAGTCTGTTTGGTGTGGTTCGAAAAGAGAGAGGACTGCACTTTAACGCTAAACAGACAGAGGGATTTTGCGAAGCAAGGCTGTTTGGAGTGTTCAACTTCTATTTTTTGTTCTTAATTTTATTCTACCCAGAGTTCAATTCCTCATTGATGAGTTTGAATTCACTTTGATATGCTAATTAGAGGGCATTTGGTAAGTGGCAGCATGTGATCGTCTACTTTAATTCGGTGAATTTAGTGTTTTTTAGCTGAATGTGATTTGTTTTCCGTTTCTCTCTGTTTTGCATTTCAATTGGCTAAATGTGACATGTTGTCAAAACGGGTAAAATTCCCACCCCTTCCACATCTTGCCCAACATTTCTGAGAAAAAGTAAACTCAAAGTACATAAGTATGCTGTAATTTCTTTATACCTTATAGCTTGTGTAAGACCTACAGTGCGTCTGTGCTAATCAGTTTTGCAGTAGTTCCTCTCTACTGGATTTGTTTTCTCTCGCTGTTTACTCCTTTCCTTCTTGCCCTGCAAAAGATGCTTGCAAAAAAGCAGCAAGAAAAACTAAGGTGAAAGATTACCTCCATATGTTTTTTCTGATCAGGAAAGGGAAGGATTCTGCGGCAGGACACTTCTTTGATGTGAGGTTTAATCAATAGGAAGAGATTACAGACAAGTATTGCAGGCTAAATCACAGCACACCACAGTGAGGCTTAGTCCTCTCCACAGCTCTTTCATCTGCACTGTACTACTCTCGACTGCTTATTGACTTGTTGTTTTCCTGACCTTTGACTCATCAAGTTCAGAAATGGGAGGTCTGGAGAGGTAGAAGAGTGCAGGAGGCTTAGGCTAATAAATGTCTAGATCCAGTGTGTGGAGTAGTGGATTAGAGAAACAAGCTGCACTAGGGGAATGTTGGGGGTTGGGGGCACATTACCCTCCTCACACCACTGAACACACTGCTGAACACATAGCAGTATTTGTCTGGTAGTTTATTTATGTGCAAGCTGGGGTTGTGGACACTGGACTGGTTGAATTTCAGAGTGAGTTAATTTTAAGGTGATCAAAAGCCTCCTAGATTAAATTAGACTTTGCATTATTAATTCATTATTATTAAATTCAATAAAAAAAAAAAGATTTTTCTTTTGCATGGCGAAGACCAAATGTCAGTATTTGTGAAGACTGCTTTTTCTTTACCTGTTGCTTTTCATTGATTCTATTTTTGCAAAAGGCCACAGTCAATGTTTGAAATCTATTCAGCAGAGAGACAATTGACTTTGGCCGCCTATTGTTTGATGTGGCTGTAGAGACTAGATAGTATTGGCAGAACGGCTTCCTCACAGCTGGGTTCCCGGCTATCTCAATGACTTGGCTGCTTGTTCTTTCGTATGCAGTGGACAGCAGGTTGGGAAGATGGGGATGTTATTTAAGCGGTTCCCCAATCCCACCATTGTCCTAACTAAGAGAATACTAGGGTGCATATCAATATAAAAAACAAGTCGGTTTGTAACCGCTTAAAGCTCCTAACCAATAAGCTGGTGGATTGAATCACAGAGCTGGTACGGAAGCTCACCTTTACTGCTCCCAGTTTGTTACTTTAATACCTTGGTTTTCAATAGCTGAATGTATTTGAACAATTAGCATTCTCTAACAATATTGTGCATTTTCAACCTTTCTTCTGAATTGTAAATCAGAGTTGTTCATTTGGCATGATGGAGTTTCTGGAATAGTTACGTTCAGGCTCTGTCAGCCAGCAGAGGGTTGCAGCTATAGAAGTGTTGCTGTCACAAAGTAGTTATTTCTGTTGGACACATTTTCTGCCCTACAGAGCAAAAGAGTAGTAACTGGAAAATGTGCTTATAGTGAACATAAAAGTTCACGTTACATTTTTTTTGTTATAAAAATATATTCCAGTGGAGTACTGGAAAGGTCATGTAACCTCATAGTAAGATAACAAAACACATTTCCATTGATCTACCTATAACTCATTCAGCTGGAAAATAAACAAAACTTTAAAACCATTCCTCTCAGTTCCACTGTGAACAGAACTCACTTTTTTTCGTAAGTCAGCATTGTTTCCTACACATTAGACATCAATAAAGCCTTCAGTTTCATGGACCTGCCTTGATTTCTGAGCATAGGCCATTATCCTCAATGTACTGGTTCCTCACTTTGCAAAACAAACAAGGTGTATCAGCTGAACCAACACTCTGCCGAAGCGTAATGAATGGTAGAAACTAAAATAAGAATAATTTGCCCATGTCCAATGTTCACCTTCTCCATGAAGCAGAACTCTTCTTCCCACATTGACTCAGTCTGACTATCAATGACACTGCCTTACTTTAGTTAATCCAATTTAATACATGTGTTCCCTGCACCCGTAGAGTAGCCCATGTTTTATTTAATTACCTTCTACCTCAGATGACTTGTTTTTCTCCCTTCTTTGTTAATCTAGACAATTTGATATGAATAAACATGAATATGTATAGCAATCATTTTGGTATCGTGAGTTTATGAATACTATTTACATCCAGAACCTTTTTGTGTTCTGTATTATTACAACCCCTGTAGAATATATAAATAATTCTTTTTTTTTTATAAAATATTTTCATGGTCTTCCTGATGCTTTATGCAGTTGTGGTCTAACTGGTGCTTCATTTTGAGGATGTTTTAAGTGCTCTGCAGTCATCAATATCAGGGCCTCAGCATCTTTTAGCAAGGTGTCTCTTACATATCCCGGAAACAGCAGGCTTTTCAGACCACACAGAGACAAGCTGATGGATTTGCTAACACCTTGGACTTGTCAGATAGACTTCGCAGGTTAACCAAACTGTGCTCAGTATTGAAACATTACATTTTCATTTCAGGAAAAGAATGTTCTACCCGCCACTGCTTTTTAAATTGTTATTGTTCTCCCCTGAATTTAAAAGGAGTACATTTTGTGATGTCTCGCTATTAATAATTTCCCCAGCTAGCATGAAGCTTACAAGGCCATGCACGTACCAGGATGTCACGTATGTACTACAGCAAAGATGCGTGATGTTTTTAGTCAGGTATAGATTTGGCAGAAAGTATTTCTTTTATATCAATTATTTTCATGTTTATGTAGTATGTCTTTAATAACATTTAAAAAACAATATGTTTAAAACGCTACAGGCAATGTTTCCTCTAGGCTGTTCAGGTGTGCCGCTTCTAATCGAGGTCTGTTTTTCAGACAAAATGTTGCCTTACTTTGCTCTATTAATGTTTTTTTCTTATGTGATCGAATAATTTTATATTTTATAGTAGTATTCTATATTATTCAATAGTAGTTGAATACACTGAAAACTCTCTTTAAATGTCTTCTCTTTAAATTGGGAATGCATTGTTCGTAGGACTTTTTACACAGGACTGATTCAAACATTTTCTCATCTCTTGTCCCTTTGCAAAAGTAACGTAGTGAGTAATGTTTGGCACAAGTGCAATACGATCTAAGTATTGTCTCACAATACATACAGTTTATAGACACTGCCCTCCAGAATTATTACCCCCTTGGTGGCACAATCATTTTTATGAAAATATGTCATTGTTGTTTATTAGCTTGGTCTGACACTTTGAGAGAAATGTAACCTTATATTGAGATGGAGGAATAAAAAATTCAGAACTTGGTTTAAATGTTATCGGCAAACCTAGAAATTCATATCAACCAAGTATAATAACAACAGTGCACATGCACACAAACAACATAGGGAAGTTAAGAGAAAACACAAAAATAAATTCTTGACCTTCACATATTAGTCAATGGTTTAAAAAAACAAAAACGCTACTTGCCTGACAATCTTCTCAATTAAAGCAACATTTAAAAAGGTTTAAATGAACTGTGATAAACATAACTGGAAGTAGAACATACCTGGAAGTGCATTTTGTCAACATGCACCGTGAGAAGGAAGACTAGAGGCATCGGAGTTGGAGAACTGCAGAAGTCAGTGACATAAACATCAGTGCCTGGAATGTTCGATGCCCAGATGAGACCAAAGTAAAAAAGAATGTTCACAAAAAACCGCAGTGGTTTCTGTGTAAAATGAGAGATGGTCATGCAGAACATATCCAAATCCCTAATATGAAGTATGATAGGGAGTATGTGCCTTTAACATTCTGCCAAGTACCTGGAGATTTTTGATCCTCTGCAAAAACGGGGTCATGGTTGGACCCTCCAGCAGCATAATGATCTAAAGCATTCCTTCTGATCCACACAATAATGTCTCACAATGACCTCATACTAAAGCTTTTGAGGACATACCCCTTTAAAAACATGTGGGGTAAGCTGAATAGAATAGTCCACGCTTGAGGACCAAGGACTCTGAAGGACCACCTGAGATACTACATAGATGAAGGTTCTCAGATATTTTGCTTTGTGTTTTCGCTCCTCGTTAAGTATTATAGAAGACTAATTTCTATTATTTTGACAATGGGAGGGTTCACAAAGTACGTTGTAGGGGTGCCAATATTGAAGACTTCAACCTACTTTTGAAATCGTATTCAAATAAGTGTTCTTAACAATTTTACCATAATGTAAGGTTACATAGAAGGTTTAATTTCTCATATTTCTGTCTACAGTTAAGCTGACATACAAAGATGACATTTTCTTTGTCATCTTTACAAAAGGGCATTCGAATTTTGAGGGCACCTTAGGTATTGTATTGTGAAGTTCCTAGCTCTTTACAGCGATTCATGCTTTAATTAGGCCTATTTCCTCTTATTAGTGTAAGTTGGTGAATGATTTCTTTGATTTACTATTATTACAAATACATAGACACACACTACACAAAAAAAAATGACATGCACAAACAGTCAAGCACACAAACACACACACACACACACACACTTGTATACAGTGCCTCACACTTGTATATGAAGACTTGATAGAATATCACTATGAGTACCCAATGGTTTTCAAAACATTGTTGCTTGTGAATATTTTTTAAACAGCCTGGACATGATTTATTGGAACTAAATAAAATTTACACAAATCCTTGACAGAATGGATCTCTGGTAATATTTGGCAGAACTTCGGAATGATGTTACCAAGCATTGGTTTTCAGGGACACTGTGTTATGCTCAAGTGTCTATGCTATGAAAAACTGGAAATATGGTGAATAGTGTCAATAACATTCATCGTAATTTACACTTAATGCATATAAACAATGTTAGCGCCCTAACATTGACCTCCCTCTTATTTCTATATTTTTCCTATATTTACGTTTTTTTTAAGATCATATTGCAGACCATGTCAGGAACCATGTCAATGGGCTTACTATTACATATTCATAAGAATGATACAATAATGATTTGATTTCCCGAAGTTTCCTTAACAGTTTCTTTATCTGATGAATCAGTCTTAAGGTTTGAATGCGGCATCATTAGATGGTGTAGCTATATTGTCATAGAGCAGTTATTTGTATATAGAGGGTCAAACAGAGAGACGGGTACAAAGCAAGTCCTCTCTTGGTAATGATACTGTTATTTATAGGTCCCCATTTCATTAGCTCAAGTGTTTCAGGGAAAAGATGTTCTCATGGGGCAATAGATGCCGGATCTTCATTTACTATCCATACACATTCAATCTGGACAAACAACATGTCAGAATGTTTCTGAGTGCAGAGATGCTATAACTGCTTCTTCACAGTAAACCTTTTTTGACGTTGTTTGTTTTACTGTTTATAATTTTTTTTGTGGAACATGTTGTTTTTATATATAATATAATCCATGTAATGTAGTGAATGGAACTCTTACAGGTGATAATATGTTCCTTTATAGAAGCATTGGGATTTTCAGCAGCAGGTCAGCTATTAGATTTACAGATTTTATCTTAGCAGTTAACATGTCAACATTGCAAGGCTGCTATACCATATCCAAATAATAAATTGTATTATAGTAAGTTAAATAAATCATCAATGTGTCAGTTATATAAACACAGAACAATGTGTTATTGTACTCTATTTTCTCATATGTATTGTTTTCAGTAAATGTGTTTTTCACAGTTCTCTCCTTATTTGCTCAGCTGAAATTATGTCCATTTCCCATTGTTTCACAAGTCATTGTTCCACATGTTTCATACATTACAGTGATATATTGAAGGCAGAAATGGGAAAAAGACTGCAATGCAATGAAAGTTTAATCAGCATCTTCTGCTGCTGCTTTATTAAGGCAAATAATTCTTTTTGGCTTCTGTGTTAAGATTTCTAATATTTAATTAATAACAAACCATATATTATTCTGCTGCTTCCCTGACAAACCCATTCTACTGCCAGCCAAAAGGCAGCGATAAAAACATAAAAACATATGTAAATGTCTAACGGCATCACTAAATATGATACTACCTTGCATTTTTATATTCTATTTTATGCACAGACATTGTTCACAGTTTTTACTCAACTGTAAAATTTGATTTGAAAACCTATTGTGTTACCTAAGCATTCAATCAAGGTGTACTATCTTTTCTCAAAAAAACGATCAAGGGACAGAAAAACCCTTCTTATTTACCAAAGAATTGGTCTCTATAAGCCTACAATACATTCATCTTTCCTTCACTGTTGAATGTCATTTTTGTGGGTTGAAGCAGCGTAAAGATGGCAAATGGCCAACGACTAGGTACTGGCTCATGTTACATTGATACAGAGGGTCTTGTTTTCGTCTCTTGGTGAAATGGCTTAATTGGTGTCAGAGCCCCAGGGATAAAGGCCTCTTGCTCTGAAGCAGCCATACCAGCCCTGTCTTCCCTGAGCCAGGACACGCGAGTAATGTTTGGTGGTGAATGAGGACTGAGCCGTGCCACAATCATACACCATGATGTTTGGGATGACAGAAATGAATATGCGCTTGCTCCCAGAAAGCCATGATTAATGACGGCAAGGGGAACACTGTCTCTCTTTTTACTCCACTGTGATGGGGATTGAAATGCAAAAAAAGGCTGGTCTCTCCTTTTTAGTAAGTGGAGGTCACCCAGAGTAAATTACTGCTATTTCTCTCACTTGTTTCTCCAGAGGAGCATGGTGGGGATTGGATGGTTCCTCCTAATGAATTTTGGATGGGTCAACAACATCAGTTATTCACAAATGGATGTTTTCGTTTAATTAACAGATGTTCCAAAAATGTTCACGACATATCTACGGATAATGTATTATAAACCAGATATTGTTAGCTATATACGAATGTGTGCGTTCTCTGTGCTTTGGGGAAAAAAAGTATTTAAGATATTAGATGCCAAGAAAGAATTATGAAAATTGACAAGCATTTTCTTGTATCTCAATTTTGTTTAACTAGATATGCTGATTGAGAACTAATTCTCATTTGCAGTGAACCTGCCCAAGAAAAGCCCAACAGTGCAAAATAAATCACACAGCGATACACATCGAACAAACAGACACAATCAAATAAGAAAACGACACACAACGGGAGCAAATGAGCATTCAAGCAAACAGAACAAACAAATGTAGTGCAAAGATCAGAGAATCATCATGTGAATGAATGTAAATATATGTAGACTGTATATATTTATGTATATGCACTTACAGAGCAGTCTAAGTGCTTATGCAGGCGCAGGTGTCAAAGAGCAGTTCAGATAGTAAATCTTAAAAGGCGTGTGGGTGATGAAAGTGTCAGTTTTTTGATTCTTTTGCAATTCGTTCCTGTCTTTGGATGCAAGGAACCGAAAGGAAAGGCGGCCGAAGGAGCTATTGACTTGATGATAATTGAAATGTAGCTGCTGGATGGTAGATTTTGAGTGAGTAATGAGAATGTGACAATTGAGCTGTGGTATGGCGGGGATAATACCGGTGGTCCTGACAACGTGTTTGCAGTGACGTCCAATCACAGAGCAAAGGTCACAATGGAGGGGGTCAAAGGGCATGGCATTATAATAGACTTTTTGAAGAGGCTGGTGGTGGGGATCCTGTAAATGACTTCACCAAAGTCTAGGATTGGTAAGATAGTCGTTTTCACAAGAGCATGTTTAGCCGCAACAGTGAAAAATGCGTGGTTGTAAAACAAGAAATCAGTTTTTGGTCGGCTCAGGAATTGAACCTCGGCGGAACATATGTCATTACAATGATCTCAGACCTTTTGGAAGAGATTTCTCAGAACATTTGTCTGTGCACAATGCAAAGACAATTCCAAGAGAATGTTTTGAGCATGTAGACATTCTGCTGATTAATCGTGTCTACTTTAGCTCTGCTTTGCAAATAAGCCCTAAATCAATCAGACGGATTGATACATATTTATATTGGTTGGCACTTTCTTCATGCAGCACTCAGAATGCGAGCATCTGGATATCAAAGTTTAAAACAGTGAATCAGAAGGCCTAAGATATGTGCGTCTTTGCTCTCTGACGGCTGTGTATCAGCTTTGATTTTGGTTGTCAGTGATCTGAACATTTACTAGTGTATCTCACCAATCGTCATTTCAATAGTTTCCCGATGATCACAGTTGGTCCAGTGTATCAGCAATGTTTTTTTTTAAATCAGATTTTATTTAAATTTGGCTGTCATGTGCCTTTTGCGTGGTCAATTTAGTGACGTAACCCAAAATTTACAGCTTGTAGTGATAGCTAACATTTTGTTTGCTTGCTATTATCATGTATTGTTATACTTTAATTCGGTAATTACTATTCACTAGACAGCCGGCTATGCAAGCATGAGAAACACTGATCAGATTTTGCCAATGTACCTACTTCTATTGTTCTGTTCAGAGACTCACCAGCTTTGCAACCGCATATATAAATACTAGTCGCAATTTTTTTTTGCAATGTGTAATGCCGTTCAACAGCCTGTTCACACAAGTAACAACATTACAGTTGATTGTTGAGATTCCATATCCAGGAATATGTGCCCTTAAAATCACAGTACGTTATATTTTACTGAAAATAGTACAAAGACATTGGAAAGAAACTGGAAAAACATGGGATGCCAGAAACACGTGTCAAAAATGTTGTGATAGGGCGTGTTTACCACTGTGTTGCATCACCTCTTTTTTATCAATACTCTGTAAGCGTTTGGGAACTGAGGAGACCAATTGCTGTGGTTTTGAAAGTGGAATGTTCTGGGTCTCCTTTGCATTATTTGAAATGTCATTTTCATTCATTTCAAATGTCAAATGTTTGCAATATTTGCAGGCAGGCCAGTTTAGTACCCAGACTCTTTCAGAGCCATGCTGTTGTGACATGTGCAGAAATGTTATATGATTTGCGCATCATAACATTCTGTTTTTCCTTACATTTTACACCGTGTCTCAACTTTTTGGGAAACAGATTTTGTTGAAAAAAAGTCTGTGTATTTAGACCCTTTCACTTTCTACACATTTTGTGTTGTATTTGCCATTCATCTACCTATAGAACCAAATAATGACAAAGCTTAAAGTACACAGACCCTAAATTCAGTACTTTGTATTCATGACGGCTTCAAAGCACTCCACTATCAAAACGGCCTGATGAAGTGCTGCAGAGATGGTTGTCCATCTGGCAGGTTCTGGAATCCCTGCTGAGAATTGCGGAAGCATTCATAGAATAGCCATTGGACTATGCCACCTCCTTGACCAATGCAATTCTTGCCTTATTGGTGATTCCAGACTTCGCCCTTTTCATAAATATGAATACATCTGAGCAGACCTTTGGAGTGTCATGGAAAAGGGTTTCAATACTTACGTAGATGGGATATTTCAGGTTTTACTTTTTGTTGGCCCACATTTAATAAAAAATAAATAATTATTTGAGCATTTAATCATTAATAAATTAAGTTGAAGGGTTCTGAATACTTTCTGATGTCACCGAAATTCATGGCATGGTCAAATTGCCGTCTGTAAAGCTTGGTATGAATGGTATATACGCACACCTTATTGAAAAATGCAGCTTTGGAACAAAATAATAATAATAACTATATAAAAAAAAAAAAAAATCTTTGGTTGCTGAACTGCACACCACAACTAAAACTTTGTGGATGCACCTATTGCTGGCATTACAGCAGTCAGTCTGTTTATATAGGTCTTTATAAACATAGTTCAACAGGATTTTGCAATGTTATCTCACTCATTCAAAAAGAAGAGATCTCCTGTTTACAGCCCTCTTTCAGTCAGTCTACAGATTTCTGATAGGACTACGGTCTGACTGTGCCACTCCAGGAGATTTTTCCATTGCTTGGTTGATTTTGCTTGTGTTTCGTATCATTGTTGAATTGATGATTTGAAAAGTAATTACATAAATTTGAACACGGTTCAATTATAAAGGTGTGCACAATTATGCATCTAAAGCGCATCATTTGTATTATTCTTTTAAATTATCCATTCACTTACATATTGTTGATTATGAGATGTTAATAAATATGGTTTCAGACTTTACACATAGGTTGTGTAGACTTTTGATATCCACTGTAAGTATGCTGAGCACAGCCTGTCCTCTCCTGGGTGCTAAAGGAGTGCTTGGAGTGGCAGATTTAATTTATTTAATGACTGAGCATCTTATATCTCCTAAGCCCTGATTAGAATCCAAGCTTGATGAGGGAAGCGATAGAGTGTTGTGCACCAGGCTCATGTATCACGACACACAGGCTCTGATTCTTCCATTTTTTCTCCTTCCCATCCCCACTCCGTCCCTCTTCTACGATTTCTCGAACATGAGGAAAAATATTACCAGTGGAGATATTTATAATTTTTGGCTAGACACCTGTTAATTATTTGGGTTAGCATCCCTCCTATAGCTATATAACTTAGTGTGGTGACCTGGTGTGAGATGCTTGGTAATCCAAGTGAGGAGTTTTCTTCGCGTGTTGGGAGTTGAACGATAAAGTGCCGTGGAGCTGTATGAACGTGGGAAAACTAAACAGTGTGTGTGTCACATTGGCAGTGGCTGTCAACAGTGGGGAACTGCAGTTGTGAAACCATGACCTCGTTTTCTGCCAGCATGTCTCTTGTGAAGGCAAAGCACTGCCCTGTAGATCCGGGCAGACTATGGGAGGGAATACTGGAACATGGAGGATAGTGAAAATAAGTAATCTAAACCTTAATTGTTAATAGGCTTAAATGAAATACGTCTCCTAGCTACCATGACTATAGAGTCAAGGAAAAGAGAGAAGTAGCGTCGGGGGGAGAAATGACTCCCTGGTTCTAATATTTCCATAAGCCATCATCAGTAATGCAGCACCAGCCTCACAAACCAGAAATTATTTCTTTGGGCGCTGCTGTCAAGTGTTATTCAAATAAAACCATCGTCACATTTGAATAACAGCCGACATTTTGAATTAATTAATCAGACAAGATAGGCTAGGCCTTTTCTCATTAGTCCATGGGTCAGGCTCGGGAAGATATATGCACTGGTGATGATATACTTGTCTTTAATAGTGATTTATGGAGATTTTGGATTGTGCTTAATTTGTCAAAGGGCCTGGGTTCTAGAAACTTAAGACAGTACATATTTCATGAACTGATCTTTGATTGATTCCATGATGCTAAAAGATGTAATTCCGTTGTTAGAATGCATGGAAATCCCTTACAGTGCTCAGCTTGGCATGGATAGCAGAAACACACAAACACTAACAGACACGCACACACAGATGCACACACTATTTAATCTCCTCATGGACGTTCCCATTTAACTTTTCCTACGCAATTAAACACGGGCTGTAAATTATAGCAGCGCACTACTTTAATTATCACAGTTTAAAAATAGAGTTCCTGTCTTTGAAAGGATTTCATTATCTTACTGTTTGGTGGTGCTCTGTATTTTCTCTCCATAATAACACAAGACATTCTATTTACATTGTGTAGTTGTTGGGATGCACTGATAAAGACATATTTGTGGCATTCTGGCTAGTGAAAGACATGTACCTATACTAAAATGAACATGTTCATATCCTTTATGAAGTCAACAAGGCATTAGTAAACTTGTTGTCCCTTACTTCCCCCCATAGTACAAGCCTAACCATTTACCTCAGTCATTTCATGGGGTATGTATAGATATCTTCCTTAGTTATGCAGAGTTGCAATGACTACTGTTAAATGCAGCAAGCATTTTTCCATATACAAGCATGCAAGCAGACTTAAAGGATTTATTACTTGTATTACTTGTACAGTATGCATGTGTCATACACAAACAACACTTTGAAAATAGAACATAACTCACCAAAGTTTTGCCACATTACAGAACCAAAATGAATAGGTTCATAAGCATGCTTTAACATACTTTCACTGCAATAGCATTGTATAACTGAAAACATCTCAGTATTTGATTGTGAATGATCATTCTCTATTGTAGCCTAGTAAACTTTTGATCTCAATCAGACACATATGCAGGCACCTACAATTTAATTATGAGTGTATCATATAATGTAGAGTACATGCTTGACAACATAGTCAATATGTGTGGCACACATTTCCTTTAAAACAGTAGTTCTTTGTATTCCTATTTCAGCTTCTCCCAGGCATCTGAATTTATCTTCCTCTATAAATCTCTCTAACTCTAACCCTAACCCTTCTGCTATGGGCCTCTCTACCTCCTTAACCCTAACCCTAACCCTAACTGTTCTTCTATGGGCCTCTAATTCTAACCCTTCCTCTATGGTTCTCTCTATCTCTTTAACCCTAACCCTTCCTCTATGGGCCTCTCTATTGCTTTCCTCTAAGGGCCTCTCTACCTCTTTAATTCTTCTATAGGCCTCTAACCCTAACCCTTCCTCTATAGACCTGTCTATCTCTCTAACTCTAACCCTAATTGGTCCTCTATGGACCTCTAACCCTAACAAATCCTCTATGGGCCTCTATACATCTATAACCCTAACCATTCGTTTATGGGCCTCTCTATTTATCTAACCCTTCCTCTATAGGCCTGTCTAACTCTCTAACCGTAACCCTAATTGGTCCTCTATGGGCCTCTAACCCTAATCCTTCCTCTATGGGCCTCTGTACCTCTTGCTTGGTCAATTGTAGCAAATAACAACTCAAAAGTGATCACTTTTATGAATGGATTTAAGGGCAGGTTAGGTTTTTACATACAATTATTCTTGTCTGATTGCCTTCACATAAGCCAACGTTCAGATTTGTCTACATTTGAACAGTCAATGGTTGGAGACACGACTGTACTGGGGTGTGGAAAGTCATAAAAAATGGTGTCACTGGCCGTTCAACGTATATGACAGCCTTTGTGACAGAACTAAAGGGTACTTGTGTATGTGTTGCGCATATAGACATGTGTGAGGATGCTGTGTGCTTTAGCTATTCTGGTGTGCAGGGAGCCCACACAAAATGCACCACCACTGTGACAAAACATTCAAATGAACTGCTGCCAGGCTGCTGATACACCAAGTGCAGCGATTTTGATCTGACGTGTCGAAGCCCCAGACATGTCATGACAAGTACCGCTGGAGCAGCTGTAAAAGACAGATGATAACTATCGGGATCTTCCTGATCCTTGGCATCACAATACCTAACACTACTTGATATTAATCTTCCTTAAGAGAGCGCTTTAGATGAAGAGATGTTTATGATTGTGGCCATATATGTAAAGCCTATGCAATGGAGTAAAACGCTGGACTAGTCCATATTTAAAAGAAAATCAACAAATCTACTAATATAACCCCATAATTATAAAGCAAAAGCATGTTTTTGGAAATTGGCATCTTTTTGGGTACGTCAGCTTTGCACATTTGGACAGTTTCTCTAATTGTTCTTGCATATATGTCAGGCTGGATGTCAGTGTTTCCCACAGATTTTTAGTGGGGTTCTAGTCTGGGCTTTTTCTGGACCACTCAAGGACATTCACAGAGTTCCGCTAAAGCTATTCTACTATTGCCATGCTGACGATCAATCGTCACCCCTATCTGAGGTCCTCTGTGCTTTTGATCATGTTTTTTTTCAAATCCTGACCAGTCACTTAGTCCCTGGTGCTGAGAAGCATCCCCATATCATGCTCATCCCACCGCCATGCTTTTTGTTATGGATGGTATTATCAAAGTTAGGAGGGGTACCTTGTTCTGCCAGACATACCAATGGGCATTCAGACTACAAGATCATTTTCAGAATGCCACTCTGGGACGCGATCAGTAGCTTGGGAAATGTTTGCTACAACATTCTAGTTATCTTTTAAATGGGGAAAGTAAAGGACAGAGGAAAATAAAGGGACAAAAGATACATTTTATAATCTGTCATCCATTTTCAAGTGTGTTGTTATTTTCTCTCTTGTAGTTTATTAATGAGGAATAGGCCCTCATTAGGATTTTAAGGATAAGAGAGGAAAGCTTTTAATTAATGATATGTAAATGGTTCAGAATTTATTATGTTAGAACATCAAGAGAGATGGGTAGAAGCTGTAGTGTAATACATTTTAATTAAGGAATTAATTAAAAATTATAGCATTTTGAAAGTCTAAAAAAGTGGACAATACTCTCTGTCAGAAGTAAAAGAGCGCACACAGTATTTTTTTTTTGTCAACTTAGCTGCATTGGTTTTATTGGAACGTATCCCAATTATATTTCACTTGGTTTAATTGATTTGTGTCAGATAGGTTTAGAGATCAATGAAGCTGTATTTCATTTTCATTCAGTGCCTGAAACTAGATTGGATTTTGCGAATGTAAAGAAATTAAAATGCATTCAACTGCACCATACAAAGAATGTATGTGTTACATATTGTGTTGCGTATGCTCATATTTATACTGCATAACAAGTTTATTATTAATCACAAAGATATCATTACAAATGTTTAAGTATCATAAAAAAAATATATATGATTTGAGACTAGTGTGATCGCATACTCTTACCTATTACCACGTGTTTTATGAAGATCTCTGCATTTGAGACATTCGATAATTTGCAGCAATAGTCCATCAACGCAGTAAAGGGCTTTGTTCTCTGCTAACACTAGCATGCATGCTCTTTGCTATACTCTGTGATCAATGGCAGTCAGGCTGGTATCAGAGGAATCAGAGGAGGCAGAGCTCATGGGGAAGGGAGGGGGTCCCTTGTGGTTCATTTTGATTTGAGCTTTTTGTGTTGAAAGGCGAGGGGAGAGACAGGCTTTTGGAAACAAATCCCTCCGGATCAGTTAGAGCTTTTCAACAAAAATACCTTGATATTCAGAGGGACCTTTTTCTAAAGCAAATAATGCATTTTAATGAGTGAGCTATTTGAAAATAGAAAATAAATGGATATTAACATCTTGTCATTGTTTCTGTTTTCATTGTTTCAATGTGTGTCCTGTGCAATGTATTGGGTGGAATGGTTGAATAAATGTATGTAGACCTCTACCACAATATATAGTATTGGTAGCCCATAGCCTCTACAGACAGGTTATATTGCTTTTTGTAACAACCATTAAGTGTACTTGTTTTTCAGTGGAACATAGCAGTAGGTATTCGAAAGGCAAATAACATAGGCTGTGAGTAGCACTATTAAGAAGCATAGTGAGACAGATAACAGTCTCCTTCCACAGAGTAGAGGGACGAGGGCTTTGATCAAGTAATGAACCAATTATGGCAGACAGTGTGGACATGAGAGGAGAGGGAATTGTAAATTGTGTATCAGACCTGTTCCCTTTAACCCACTACACGCACACATAATTTTAAGTTTTACTATCCTTGTAGGGAACCCTAACTATAACCATGGCATTTACACTAAACCTAACCTCTAAGACATAAAGCTGTTTACCTAGTGGGGATGTAAAATCTTGTTGGTACCGATTTGTCAGGTTTTACTTTCTTACACATATTTCATAACACCTGGATCATACACCCATGCACACACACACACACAGTGTGCAGTGACTGTGGCAAGCAGTGAGCTCTGTGGCTGGGAAGGCACTGAATATTATCAAAGCCAGGTTCACTAAGAAAATAGACAGTGATGCCCCAATATCTGACACTCAAAAAATCCATCCACACGTTGTAAGCAATACATATATAAAGACTTTCAAAAACAAGAGTCACAGGCAAAGCAGTGAAACATTGACTACCCTATCATTTAACTTTGGCTGGAATGAGGAGCATGCACATGAACAATATCAATTAAGTTTAAGGTAGGCAGTGAATATGGTGAACAGCAGTTCATACCACTGTGCCTCTTTTGAGGTTTTAGTGCACTGTTAGCACATTTTGGAATTTATTAGGAAGAAATGAATAAGAAAAACATTGCAAAACAGCTTTTTTGATATTTTTTTCACAGGGTAAACACTGTCTACCCTGACTGCACTTTACCACACACACTGTTGGCTGGCCTGTTCCCTTTGACACCTTCAACCAGTTGTAATACATCACTGTCAGGACCACTTTCCTCACCCATCTGCATTTGCATGTTAGTTACCAAAGGAGACCCTCATCAAACAAAAGTTGAGCAGTCCTGACACAAGCTCCCAGACGGAATCACATAAGGTGAGTCAGTGTAAGGTGCCTGGTGTCACTGCTTGCTGCCTCCTCTCTCAATACAAACATGATCGATACTGTAGGCAAACATTATATTTTTAGCTAGGTTGGTTGTTAATGCACTCATTTCACATCATACTAAATTGTTTAAAGGGACCGTATGCAGATTTGATCCCATTGTAATATCTAAAAATATAGTAATAGTAGAATGATAGCATCTACCAGGTGCATTCAAATCTGATCTTAAAAGGCTGAATTTCTTATGGTCATCCGCTAGACTCGCTATTGTTGTTAAATGGAAAAGCTACACCCTCTCCCCCGTTGCTGTACTTTTGAAATTGAAATGTATTCCCATTCTTGTTTAATAGTGAATTTCAGCTGCTCAACAGTTTGGGCTCTCCTTTGCAGTATTTTTTTGTTTCATAATGTGGCAAATGTTTTCAATGCAGAATGTGGTTTGGCATTGTCTTGCTGAAATAAGCAAGGTATTCCCTGAAAAATACATTGTCTGGATGGCAGCATATGTTGCTCCCCATCCTGTAAATGTTGTTCAGCATTAATGGTGCCTTCACACATGTGCAAGTCACCCATGCCATGTGCACTAATGCACCCCCATACCATCATGGATGCTGGCAATTGAACTGTGAGCTGATAACAAGCCGGATGGTCTCTTTCCTACTTCCGGAGGGTGCGGCGTCCATGATTCACACAAATCATTTCACATTTTGATACGTCAGATCACAGGACAGTTTTCCACTTCACCTCAGTCCATATTGAATGAGCTCTGGCCTAGAGAAGTCATGAAGCTTTCAGGTTTTTGTAGATTTGCCCAACATTTTTTGTTGCCCCGTCTTAACTGTTTTGAAATGTTTCAGT
The DNA here is from genome assembly GCA_016801125.1 of Novumbra hubbsi. Lineage (NCBI taxonomy): Eukaryota > Metazoa > Chordata > Actinopteri > Esociformes > Umbridae > Novumbra > Novumbra hubbsi. The sequence goes on along the minus strand of JACXGK010002692.1, from coordinate 25,712 downwards.
GGGCATGTATTTTGTTAAGTGCCAATAACATTTCTCAGTTTCAACATATTTTGTCTTTGTTCATGTACAATACTCTATCGAATATAGGGTTTAAATGAATTTGCACATTGGCTTCTGCAATAAAAAGTGAAAGGGCATCTTACTTGCACCTCTTGATGGGGAGATTTGGTTTTAATTGTAACTGAGGTTGCTGTAATTTAGATAACTTTCACATGGTTAGAGCACATTTGGGATGTCTATTTTAATATACATGAATATCTGAGCTATTGTTCTTAATTTCCATTTTAAATAGATAGTTTACATAGGTATCACCTTTCAGTAGAATGTTTGCATTAACAGTACATAGAATATAAGACAGATATTTTGATGAGTGAGAAGGATTGTTTAAGGTTTGAAGGCCAATTCATTTGGCCTTGATAAGTTTCTCCTGTAACATCTGCAAAATTATAAACTTAGCTGTGAGTCTGGTCATTGTGGAGGAAGTAACTGCACGGCAACTCCAAGATAAGCTTAAGTTGGGGATAGTGCCATTTGATGAGTAGTGTAGTGGCTTTAGCCACGATAAAGGGTCAAACTTGCTGATGGGAGCCAGAACATGAAACAATGCTGGGGTAACGTCTGATGGGTGAGCTGCACAGAATTACAAGCAAGAGAGCAGGCCTGCTCCGGCAGTTATGGCTTAATGGGGTCATTTGGAAGGCAATTGCTAGGGGTTAATGTAGTATGGAGAGATGAGGTGAGACTTAAGTTAAATTTGGGACTTGAAAATGTGTTCAAATGAAAAGGAGCAGACACGTTGCATTTGTAAGGTGGGAGGTTGGATTGTGAAACAAGAGCATTTGTGTGCATTTCAGTGGCCCTGTCTTTCACACTCAATGGCCCCACTTGAAAAACACAAACAATTTCTCCTGTCCTCGCTTGGGCCTGGTGGTGCTCCCCTCACGTACATAAGACTGTCCTGGCTGGATAGCATTCTGCTGCCATGTTGTATTGGAAATGAATGTGCTACCCGACCTGCCACACGGTGTTGGCCAGCATAGTATTCTGGCACATTTAGAAGTGTATTGGGCACTGTCAAAAGAGAAGGGCTCAACCATAAACACTCACTGAAACATGTTTCATATAACACAATGACGTCAGTGTGACACTTTAGCTCGTTGGAAAAAGCAAGGATGAGGGTCATTATGTGTAGTTACGTTATCCGGTTCAATACCCTAATTGACAAACACAATCCTGTTTTGGAAGGGTACTCCGGAGCTTTGGGAACACACACTTGCCAAGTTCCCCTACCACGGGCTTCCTATCACGGGCTTCCTCCCCTGGTCTCTTGGCCTGATAGTCAGCAGGCAGCCCAATGGCGCTAACGCCTAAACTTTGATCAAAGCCAAACTTCCTTAAGGTCAGACATGTGAATTCCCCTGGAGCCCCTGTGTGCACTGAAGTGGGCTGCAATGGAGGAGGTAGCGGAGCGCTGGGTGCCTGGCTGCTGCTGCCTGTGACTGTGCCGGATCACTGACCAGCGATAGCATTATCATCCGCCCTTTCAAGTCTTCAGCGTTTTCTACACAATTATGCTCAACACTGGAACTAAACATCATCCATGGGTGAGGATTCCTAGAGCAGCCCCTTCTCTCGCCCTCTCTCTTTTAACCTCGTTCTATCTTATTCTCTCTCCACCTCTTTTCCTTTTCTCCTTTGCCCTCTCCTGCCTTCTGTATGAATTCTATTCCTCCCCTTGTTCCTGATACACAAGGTTTTCGTCGGGAGCGTATTTTATTTTACTAGGACACCTTTAGGTCTTAACCCTCTGTCATTGATTACAACATAATCAGTGAATTTATATACAATACATTTTACATGGCATCACAGCATGTCTTACTCATTTATTTACTTCCAGCTTCTCTGTTGAAGTTGTGAGATTTGATTTACAAATGTAATATTGGCACTCAAATGCATATATCCTGCAGCCTTTTTTGTATATATTTGTTATTTGAATACAAATGGCTTACTTGTGCAGTCTAGTCACACAACAATCTCTTGTAGACAGTAAATTCTAGAACCACATATACAGAAATCTGTATTGTAAAAACGATTATAATTGTTGTCGGCCAAGATAAACACTGGTTACATTTCTGATTGCTTTTTCTTTTGGACAAAATGTACCACAGCATTCCCCACAAATGTCATTTCAAAGTGACCGACACACACTGGCAGACAATCAGCATAGGGGAGAGGAGGAGACGGGTTCACTGACAAAGTGCCCTGACCTCTTGGTCCCAGGCCCCCCAGAGGGCCAGCCAGAGAATCACCTCTGGTCAGCTCTGGTGTAAACATGGTGCTCCCCCACCGAGGGCAGGTCATTATAGGCACACACTGCTAGATTAGAAGGCTACCATGAGCCCGTATGCCTATAGAGTGATCCTGATTTGGGGTTTACATTTGGAATCCCCAAATCGGCTTTTTCAGTGGTTAATGTGTGTGCCCGTTCAGCAACTTAATAATTTCCGTCTTATAATCGCATTTTAAAATCACTGGTTCACATGAAATATTTTTACCTAATTGGCAAAAAGGCCATAAAGCAACGTATTTCCAACTAAAACAGAGAAGGAGACGTAGACAGCCTAGAGCTACCCCTCCTGCCTCTGTTGTATGTCAGCAAAGCATCCCATCAAAGCCCGACTCCTTCATGTTGGAAGGGAGTGGAAAAATCAATGCTGCAATCTTTTTCTTTGTGCTTTCTCCAATCCGTAATTGAAATGGAAAATCAAATGAACGGCAAGCAGATAATTGTTTTACCAATATTCCCAGCGTGCCCTACAAGGGTCAGTGCAGAATGATCATGAGTCGGGGATATGACGAGGACAAAATGTGAAATTGAACAGCTAAGAGGCAATAAATCAGCCTTGACAAGTAAGAGTGACCAGCATATAGCTGGAGCCTCCAGCTCTCCCCTCTGAATTTGTCCTAAAGATGTCCATGCTAAATAGGGAATATTAATCTCATTATGGCTGCGGTTAATATTGTTATCAAATAGTACTTTTAGAATTCATTTCAAAAGTTAAGGTCAGTTTGGCTACAGTATTATTGTTTTTACTGTGCCTCTAATTTGTAGACTGGGTGAAAGCATGTGGCTTATTGTGGAATTAGGTAGTGGTGGTGGAGAATAAAGTGTAAATGTAATTGTAATTTACAATTTATTTGGTTATAACACATTTGTTACCTAAAGCTAGTGTGTTCGTTTTGGTAAATATCTAGTAGGGTAGGGCGAGTCTTTTTAAAAAGTTATGGATCGGGATTTTGAAGCCTTTTTTTCCTTTAAGCAGTGGTTTTAAGGAGCGTGCTTAAAAGACTACGGGTACCGTGGTAAATAACCTGGTGTTTTTTCCTCTCTATTATACGTCCTTAGATGAACATATAGTGTCGGCTTTTAAGTCTTGTAAAAACTGCAGATAAAACTGTTGCAGAAAATCGACATCCTAAATCATGTGAAGTCCCTTTCCATTGGGCTCATCCTCTTGCAGGACATTGACAATAGGATGAAATTGATTGGGTTGAAGGGTGTTAAAGAGGCGACAGAAGAATGTCAGAAACAATGAATGGTCACAGCTTCCAAGAAAATCAATGAAGGAGGTTGAAACCAGTCTCGAAAGAATCTTGGCAGGCTCTCACTGTTCCAGGAATATATCTGTCTTATGGGCTTGGTTGCATGATCAAAGGGAACATTTGATAGGTTTAATGAAGGGAGAGGCTATAAAACTGACAACAGAAATATAGATTGTGCGATGCAGTGCACTTCGTTTGAGCAAGCTGCAGACGTGCAATAGGCCTGATTTTAAATACATCTTAATTTGCTGCTTAGCGGAGGTAAAGACAGAGCTTTAGCTCCACATTAACCTACGTAGTCAGTCCATTAACGCACCTAGTCCAGGTGCCTGATATAAGCACAATCACTGCAATATTGAATATTTCAGTACTTTTTCATTTCATTGGCGTGTATACAGGATTCATCTGATACAGTACATTGTGACAAGCGGTATTACATGGTAACATGGGTCCTGCCAGTGGTTAGCTATTAACCATATGGTGCCATGCGGCATTATCGGGCTTATGGTGCAGTATTACACGCTTATAATGTGTATCGTAATGATTTTTATGGGTTTTACCATCCCAGAGTCTAATCATGACACAAAAAAAAGACATTACATGCAAATTCCCCAGAGTCATGTTAAACTCTAAAAATGACAATGATGACCTGTGGGGGGAAGAAAGAGTATTGGCCGAATATCATTGGAGTGGACATTGTTATCCACCTTACTTGGTTGGGATTGTAGTTGTAAGCCTGGTGCCATATGTTACCTTCCTCCTTAACTGGGATTATGCCATCATTATTGCTGATAAAAGCTGTTTACTGCCTTGGCACAAAATCGATGCTTGGGGCGCTCTGAAACTGGCATTCCCTCTCCAGAAGAGTTCATTTCATGCCAGCTGCTCAGGATTCAGCCCTTTTGTTCAAGATTTCAAAGGTTTATACCATGTTTATTCTCTGGCCAGGATGATCTTTTGTTTACACAATAGACGTGCCTTCTCCACTAATAGTTCAGGTGTTTGGACAATTTCTCCTTTCTATTTCGGATTTCTCTAGTTTTTAGGGTGGGTAACGTGCTCATTTCTGGCAAATCATCGGCTTAAACATTTATTTTCATAATTATGCAATTACAACAATGCAACATATCCAGAATATCATAGCCCAGTGTTATCGATCAGCACACTTTCAATGCAGATCTATTCAGATTGTCAACTTAGTTAAGATAACAACAGGGTTCCCAGGACTATCCGGCCCCAATGACCTTGTGTGTCTCAAATTAATAATGTAAAACCAACATCAAGTCCCCACCCACTGGTTCCCAGGCAGTACTATATGCCCTTTCACCTGACAAGCTAAATTCCCTCAATTTAAACATTAACATGCCACTAACATGTCCGATGCAGTCAAGACAAACAGACAGCATTGAAATAATTACTGTTAAAACCAATTCACATGCATGGAACTATAGTAAATCACGGCAGTTTCACAGCTGTTTCTCATTATAAATGTATATATTTATATTTATATATATATATATATATATATATATATATACAGTTTATATTAATAGCAATTTACATATAGTGCCTAAAAAATGTATCTGCCCGCCTTTTCAACATTTAATTGTTTTACAACATTACATGATTATGGATTGAGGATCAGACGTTTTTTCCACTGATCAACCGAAAAAGTCAACAACGTGAAATCAAAAATGTTATCAACAAATTGTTCTGAATTAGCTATAAATCCAATACACAAAATACATGAGTGCATAAGTATTCGCCCCCCGTTATCAATATTTAGTAGAAGCATCTTTGACTTTGGGTGGTTTAACTCTGCTTTTGGAGTAACTGTTAGTTGTGTTTATATGCACGCATGGGCATGTGTGTGCATGAGTTCACAGGTCATTAATCAGAACATGCAATCCTAGTAGTTCTTTATAGTGGTCAAGGGCCATTGAGCAAAATGGCTTAATGCTCTCTTAACCATTTCAATGCTGGCAGCAACTAAAAGAATAACTGCTTAGTGACCAGGTGGTCACAACAAAACACTGTAGTTCTCAGAAGTTATGTTTTCATACACTTATCGAACATAGCAAATGAGCGAATACTAAACGTATGTGCATTTTGCAAGCCAAGGTGCATTTCTATTCAAACGGACTAAATATAAAACCAACTGCTAAAGCACTTCGTCCCATGCATTCTATATATTCTAAAAAATATATTTTTTATGTTTCCATCGTTGTTTTTTTAAAAGTTAGACTTTTCGAGAAGTATCCTACTCCAGATGCCTAGCCAGTTGCCCAAGCCACACAAAATGAAACTTATTCATCAAGAATGTATTTATATTGGTTTATTTTTGTACTACAATTGTCAGCTGATCACCACGCTTCGCGTCATTTTCAGAAATATAATTTAATAATAAATAGTTTAGAAAAAACCTTTTCCACACGAATTTCATACAACCCATTGTTGCACATCCTTTCTATTTGTATTATTACTATCAGGTTGTTTAGAGAACATTGTGCATGATGAGGAAAAATAACAATTTATTACATAATAAATAATAATTTAAAGCTAAAATATAAGTTGTTATTTGATGAATTAAGTAAACACCGTAGTTAGACTAATTAATCAATCATCAACATATTTTTCTGTATTATTAGGCTTTGGTTTTGATCGTCTGTTATCCTAATAAAAGGCTTTAATAGCAAAGTGATATTAAACAGCAGAAATCTGTATTTCTCTTATATTACTGACTTGTTTATCTGAAATATTTAGCCTTTTGCTTCATGAAATCAAGTTTTTAAAAAAGCAATCTCTAAACTGTGTAAGCTAAGTATCCGAGTCACAGAACATAAACATATATTTCTTTAGCCTTTTTCTCCCTTCTGTTATTTTGTCATATCCTGTTGTATCAATGGATTCAGTAGAGTTAACGATAACAGAGGTTTACCCCATAGCATCTTCTCCACACCATTCTACTTTAATCCACAATGCTTTTTTAACCAAAGAGTCAAGTGGGTCAACACGTATGAGGACAAGCTGACTCACCTGACATCCTCAGTTAGCTTTACAGGTGTCCAAGCCCAATATTTAAACTGATACTCTGTCTGTCTGCTGGTTCTATGAAAGAGCACAGACTGCTTGGGCAACTAGGAGGCCTGGAATATGTAATTTTACACAAAAATCCATTTTGTATCTATTTTTACTGGTCACACTCCCCCTTCCTGTAATGTCCCGTTTCATTATTTAATCACCCTCTTATGAACCATGAATTAGCTAATGTCTCATTGTGATCAGCTGACATGAAAATATTGCAGGGATATGAATGACTTTACACTATACGCTGCACAAAACATTAAGGGAACCCGTACTCATCACAGTATAACAACAAGTCAATTAAACTTCAGGGATAGCATTCTCTCCAGTTAGGAAGCATAAGCAAATGTTTATCAATGTCACCTGTTCAAGTGCACATGAAAGTGAGAACAATAGCACTGGAGAGGCAACAGCAAGACAATCCCTGAAAAAGAAAGGGTTTTGCAGGTGGTGGCCTCAGATAATTGCTCCCCCCAAATTTTTCTTGACTGTTTCTTGTCTTGTTTTGCAAGTGTCCTTGTCACTACTGGTAACATGAGGCGGTACCTGCCACCCATTCACGATGCACAGGCAATCCAACTCTTTCAGGATGGCACATCCATTTGTGTCGTTGCAAGAAGGTTTGCTGTTTCTTCCAGTACAGTCTCCACTGTATAGAGTAGATACCAGGAGAAGGGTTGCATGAACCCAGCAGTAGGACAGGTATCTGCTATACCTGCTTTGTGTGAGAAGAAACAGGAGGAGCACTGCCAGAGACTGTCCAGGAGCTCACAGATGTCCTGATCCCAGTCTGGGAGGAGATCCCCCAGGACACCATCCGCCGTCTCATCGGAGGCATGCCCAGACATTGTTGAAGTGCATACAAGCACATGGGGGCCATAGACACTACTGAGTCACATTCTGAGTTTTCAATTGTTCTCCTCGATTTCGAATCCAGCCCTGGTTGGTGAATTTGGATTCTATGTCAAAGTTCCCTTGAAGTCTGTCACGAGAGGATTAAACATGCTTGTGTATCAGCTGATGAAACATATAATCACAGCCCCAGCTTCCAGGCTATAAGAACCCAGCATACACTTGACCACTTACATTTTTGCTAGCATTATATTTAAAAAAAATCTTTTGCAACCGTTGTTTGTCAGGTACCTATCACAAGCAAATGAAATCAGCCACCTTCCTTGTGCAGTCCAGTGTCTCTACCACAAACAGAAGGCACAGGAAACACACCTAGCAAAGTGGGTTGACCAATAGGTTTGTCTGACTACCCTTTTGCATCTGCCGTTTGCTTTAAGTATTCTCTGCCAAACCCCCACCCCCCCTCCCAGTTCTGCCAACCCCCCCCCCCCCGGGACCCTTGCTACGGTGGTGCGCGGATACAGTCTTTCTGGGCTGGTTGTCTGCTCAAAGCTCCGCCGTTCACGTTCTCTGGATGGAAATGACTTCTCCGCTCTGGAAGCAGGTGGTTCATGCGATAATCCTGCCTGAATCCTTTGGCTGGTACACCCACTACTTTCCTAGAAGGGACAGGATTATACGTCGCATTCTGGACTTTATAGTCACTTTGACGGACACCGGTTCTGTCTACGCTGGCCCTGTGTTCTTACAAAAGACAAGATATTTAAAGCTCTAAAAAGAGGCTAGACATTTCAACTTTTTGACAGGAGCTTCTGGAGCCAGGCCGATCCTTCTCCATGTTCAAGGGGTTTCCTTGTGGCTATTCGTGCCTGTCATGTGCACACTTGGTTCAAACGTAATTACACTGTGCTTGCCAGTTCTAACTTTCTGCACTTTTTATTTCATTGGTGACCTCCGGCATCTACGTGGTCTGGACTGGGGTTCCATTTCTGTGACTCATTATTTGCAGAACAGACACGTGGGGTTTTTCTAAGCTGCGTCCCATTGGGTCATGATGTCTACGGCGGAGGTCCCCTGGGGTTCCCTCCTTCAGGTCGGACTGCCTGACACTTCAACTTTCAGTTCCCCCTTGTCTCTGGCTAAGTAGAGATGTTGTATTATCCCCTTGTGTGGCCACAAAGTGACTGACTTAAAGACCCTTGGGTTATGTACTGCCATCTAACTCCAGACTGGGATCAGGACATCATCTTGCAAATTCAGTCAACATTTATCCAACTTGCCTTGTTGCTTTTGGCATAGAGCCTATAGCAATGTGTCTTCATTCACCTTCCCCAAAACACAGGAGTCAGGTAGAAATGGATCAAGTGTGTAGGGAGCTATGAACAAAATGCAAAATACATTACAGTGAGAAGCTGGGTGTGCTGCTATCATTTCTCCCCCAAATGTTACCAAAATGTCCACCAGCTGTAACTTAAGCTGTAGCATTTTTCCTTCCAACTTCCTCGGAAACAGGATCCATTAGTAAGCAGAGCCTGCTTGTACAAGTAATTTGTGCTCATTTCAAAGCTAGTTCAGTGTGTTTCTTTGTCTTTTTGCATAGCTGAGTTACTAGTAATCTGCTTTGATGTCGCTTAGCGCTATCTATTCAATGTTGGTGCTATTAATTCAAAACTACAAGGTAACAGTAGATTGCCTTAGCAAATGTAGCTTCCTGTACAATCCAACACCACATTGGCTGGATAAAAAAGTTTGCTAGTACTACTCGGATCGGATCTGGGTAAAGGTTTTTCTGCATTGCACATGGATACTCTGCTTTTGGTTATGTCTGTGGTGAAATGTTTTTTGATACTTAAGATGTGCAGTTGTGTATGTGTGACATTGTGTTATGCGTTATAATGAGGGTAAAGTGCACACCCGTGGCATCAGCTGAACCATCTGAAAAGGCAAGTCAGCTAATAAGGCATCTGCTTTTTCCTATGGTCATTGGCTGTTATTGGGGTTCATATTTCAATGGTTGAATAAAATGCTACATTACTAACATAGCTGGTGAACAATGCTAAGATTTGAGTTCACGGCCAGGAGGTTCCCACCCCACGATGTGACAGAGCACGCACCAGTCAAGGTGGCTCCTGACCTTTTTGCTATTGTCAGCAAGTGTACGCTGGTCTTAACAACTACAATCTGTTATGTTATTGGGCATGACTTATAACGCTAAGTGTTCCCCAAGCAGCACCCTGCCCCTCTGCACCTTAGAGTGGTTGCGTTAAAAGAGGAAGTAAAAATAGCGAACACACTGTAGGAAATATAATGGCAAAAAAAGTAGGCTAGCACGAATCACAGGAAGAAACATTCCAGCAGGTATAACATCATGCCACACTGAGCTGTACATGTGCAGTTGATTTTACCAGAGACAGAAAATGTCTGCTAGCCATTTTCATGGGTTAATTACGGTTGTAACTTAAGACATTGTTTTGAAACTGTGTTTTGCTTTACCTCAATCACTAGTCTGGTTTGTCAAGTCCCCTCCGAGTGGCATTAACGGACGTATTGCAATGTTGTTACAAAGCACTGGGGTAGCTCTAATGATAGTCGCAGTATGTTATACAGGATATATTGAAAGTATGCCTTGTCTGCTTTGAAGATCAGAGCTATTAAAATGATTTTGTTGAACATCTCAGGAAAAGGCAGGCAGAAAGGAATGAGTCAGAAGAAAGATCTCGGTCAGCATATTGTAGGATTTATTGGATAAGACATATGACCGCAATACGCAGTGTGGGCACAGTTGAAATCAAGTGTTAAGCAAGGAACACAACAACTATACGGATAGTTTTTTTGCAGGTCATATAAAATGTGGGATCTAGTACGTAACTGAATGACGTTTACTACATCTCGGACCAGACTGCATAATGACTCTGGAGAATAAAAATGTATGCTACCTACCCTGTCAGAACAGATGTACTTACTCTGCACCTTCAGAAGGGTATTCATTCCACTATGTTGAAAGAACGTATGTCGTTTATTTAACTTGCGGTAATGGGGAAGGTACCTGGAAGAGAGGAGAAGGTAATGTTTTGGAAAATGTCCCTATCAGCACCTCTGTATTACTTGTCATAGGTCAGACTAAAAATGCAGCTTGATAGTTATTAATTGTAGTCTGGGCATTAGCACAAATCCTCCACAGCCCAATTAATAATTAGCATAAATAACATGCATAACAGGCAAACAGTGGTTGCCAAGGCAGTGCTGGGGGTAATTAGGGCTAACAAAGCAGTGCCTTGGGCCCTTACCCGCGGCCATACTGCACTAATGCTCAGTACAGGGACTGACAACTGAAGACAAGCTCTCTCGGTTTAGAGTGAAAACTCCTTTGACAGAATTAATGGTTGACAAACTTCACCAAAAACCCCTGTTTTTGGCAGTTGTTTAGTTTGATGTCACTTTTAGGCAATAGTGTCAGGGTTTGGTCATGTTAATTGCATGCATATGTTTATTATTCCATGTGACTGTCATGAAAAATATTATGTATCATAGCTGTTCATAAATTACTGAAGACAGACAATTGGTCTTGCCGAGCCCATTCCTACGTCCGCTTACATATAAAGTAATACGTTTTCTCAGCTGTGGGCCCACATTAACCCTGTGCTTTCTTACTTTCATCTGGGACTCTGTTTGCTTATTACCAGTGTGCTGCTGCCACATTAAAAGATCCAAAAGGCTGATTATGGCTAATTTACACAGCCTGTCAAATGTGTTTTTGATGAACAGTACTAGGCTTACTTTCAGACTCTGTTGTAAAAATGTAGAAATGCTACTGTAATCCTACTTCCTTAAAGTTGTAGATATGCTTTTTTTCATAGCATTTTCTGTCTGAGAGATCTGAGAAAGTCAGTTTAGAAATCCTACGAAAATGAGGGGTTTTGGTTATGTCAGAACAGTGCCTAGCATTCCAGGTTATATGCTGAAGAACAAATACCCTCTGTCATTAAATTAGAGATGTGTCAAATTCAGAGATGGCACATAACCTTATTTCAGAGCTGCCTCAATCAAAGCAATTAAAGTGAGCAAAGTGAGAAAAGTGTTGGAAATGTGTTAATGCAGTACAGGTACAACCAATGTTCTGTCCTTCACCATACTGGTATATGCAAAAATAATATTTGTATTGTATTTTACATGACAACTAAGATCTCCCATCTTATTTAAAACAATTATCTACATTTCACAAACATTGTAAAGCCCTAGTTGTTATAGCAAAGTATTTTATAAAAATCTTTACATGTTTTTCGTAACTAGTGATTCATTTTATTTTATGGTCAACCCTGGTATTAAGTTAAATCCTGAACAATAATAAATAATGATATGATCAATGGTATTGGGGAAATGAAATTGAGTGCTTCTGAAATACTTAGATTGTGTAGATTCTGCTTTTCCCTGATGATTTTCTTTTGTTTCTTTTGTTCTGGTCATTATGTAATGTTGCCAGTCTGAAAAATAATTGCTCTGGAAAAAAATAAGTAAATATATAGTATGCATTGCATTCAAGCAATGTAAAGATGCACAGGCTGATATGTGCCTGAAGTCATGAAGAATTGGCCATATTTGTCCTCGATGGGCAAGCTATACATTCATCTATGCAGCCAGCTAGCTACCTAGATGGTAACCTACCTGTTTGTGTCCCTGTCCAATGTCTTGTTTAAAATGTCAATATAGCCTAGTAAATGCAGTTTGGTGCAATGTGTACGTACGCGTGATATTTCCGCAATGTATTAGCCAGTACGAAACTGCGAACTGTACATGTGGTCATCATGTTATTGAACACTGGTTCAACAACATGACGAGGGTAAGAACACTGTAAGCAATGTACAGTCTGCAAGCATTGCGTTGCCGCTGTTGGCTACTTGAGTGGAAACACTTCTAACATGATGACGTCATTCATATCAAAACGGTTCCGTTACCGTGACCCCCATGACAACTCTGATACAACTCTGATACAAAATGACAGCTTTTCTATCTCTCTTTCTCGCTTCCAATCTACCAATGATCTGGATTGGAGTGCATTCCTTAGAGCATAGACAGGTGGCCTAGGGAGTTCACCACTACGAGTGGCGGAGAGGTGCAGGAGTACTGTGTGGTTCTGTTGGAGGTGGACTGCGGTATAGGGCATGTACCCGGGTAAGGGCTGCAGAACTGTCCTCTGCTGTCTTCTACCCCTAGCAGTAATGACGTAAAAGAAAGATGACATTTGGTGTCCACATTTAACTTGCATTTGCAGTTCACTTGAGAGGGCCAGTATGCGTGACCTACCTTGATTAAGCCAGTGGCTGCCTGGGATCGTACCCTTTAGACTGAAACAAAACGTGGGAGAGGAGTGTAGAAAGCCCAGCCTGTCTAATTGGGCCAAGTGGAGCGATGGGAGGCAGCCAGTCTCCGTTTTGCCTTTTGTATATTCATGACCCCCCCGACTTGATGGATGGAAGGATAGCATTTGGTGACACTGTCATTTGCAAGTTGAAAAGGTAGCGCAGTGGCTGGAGTGGCGCTGGGGCTGTGTCTTAGAAGGGGGCAGTCAGAGGAGCCTCATTTCCATGCTGATGATATCCAACTCCTTTTCATTTTCTTTGTCTCCGTTAGAAGGACATCTGCTGACAACACAGAGTCTGAGGAGAAACCAAGTTGAAAATGAAACGGGTGAAAATAATAATTCCTCGGTGTGCATGGGACAGCGTAGGCCAACAATAATGCATGAGCCACGTTGGTTATGAACTAAAATGTGTGCAAGTTCTCTGAATGTGTGTCTGATGATGTGGATATAAACATTACTCTCTTTTTTTTTTCAACCGTGTATGATAGCCTGGTGCAATGGCGGTTTTGGCCCAAAATCCCATTTTACAGCCGGGTCACCCTTGCCATCCTCCCTTACAGGCCACGATGGCCGGCAGAGATCCTGATTTGGTCGACTGGCTCACCATTACTTCACTAATACAGCCACTGAACTCCGTAGCTGGAATGTCGTTCAAAGCGATGGTTGTTGTAGCTCCACAGTCTTGTCTAACCCAGATACACAGACATGCCCCGGTGCCGCTGCTGCAGAAAGGGACAAAGAAAGTCGTTATAAGTATCACTTTTTCATTTTGAATGACATTCCATGTACCTCACCATTCAGTATTGCAATTGAGTACACAGCTATTCATATTAGCCTCTGACATGAGGCAGGAAAAAGCATACTAAACCAATCGTGAAGCAGATATTTTCACTTAGAATTACTTCTCTTGCCCTTGGACAATAGATTGCACATGTATTCCCATTAGATGTGATCATTTACGTGTGTGAGATACTTCAAATGGCTTTCTGGTTATGTAGACTCAGTTAACAAATATTCCGACTTCCATGTCACCTTTATGTCTTTTATCTGTGTTATATTAAAAATCTTACAACCATTCAGAAATAATATAAGACATGTTTGATGTCAGTTTTTAATTACTATTAAATACGTAACACATACATAAGTAATTACATACATTTTGTGTTTACTGAAGTCAAATTAACAACCATTCAGAAAGGAGAAAATATATTAGTATTAGAATTTCATTACCACTAAATACAAAACGAATACACAAGCTAATTACATATGTTTCGCGTTTACTGAAGATCTCATAAAAGTCTTAGTGGTGTCTGTAAAATTGGAAATTGAGCCATGAATAATTAATATCTATTCATAGTCAATAAATCCAATCAGTTTGATGAGGTGGCAAAACACAAAGAACGAATGGATTCACATTCGTTGCTCCTGGCTTGTGGAGCCTCCTGTTCACCTGACACACACACACACACACGTTCCGTCATCCAGGCAGGTGTAATGTGGCGGGCATGAGGCCTGACACATCCTCAGGGAGAACGGAGAGACTTTTAATAAAATAACTAAGTGACCAAACTAAAACCAAAACGGAATCCGAGAATGGAATCTGTTGACATACATCACAAACGAGTAACTTAAACAGGAATAGTGAATAAGTACACATGTGAGAGCAGCAGCAACCAGCAAATGTCTGTGCTCTACAAAAGGTAGCGGGGGGGGGGGGGGGGGGGGGG